>JAOEHI010025828.1:0-26078 GCA_025447815.1 Percopsis transmontana
TAGACTAGACTAGACTAGACTAGACTAGACTAGACTAGACTAGACTAGACTAGAGAAGCCAGAAGCCAGAAGACTTCCTGTGCTTTTGGTTTAAATAAACACCGAGCCCTGCTCATCAGACTACAGAACCTACTTCGCCTCCTGAGTCTCTATCCGGCTAGCGCCTGCTCTCACCTCGCTATCACAGAGACACCATACACCAAAGCAGAATACAGAACAGAATGTACTAAAGGCTATGCTAGGCGCAGATAACCTGTTTTTACTGTTTTAAGGATTTCTTTCCTGTCACCTGAGACAGCCTAATAACATGCTCGAGTGCTCCTTATATTGTTTTATTCAAATCACCCCACAGTTTCTCCTGGAACGACTTCAGTCACTGTAAGTCACTGTAACCTACACTGATTAAAACTGTATCTCTAATTTAACTGTCTCTTCATTGTCTAGTATTTTTACACTATCTTTCTAAGCTCACAGCCATGCTGTATTTTCAGTCCTAGACCCATAGACATTTTGATGTTCTAATAAGTTCAGCTTGGTCATTCAGCATCATTGTGGATCAGAACATTGGCAAAATTCCTACAATGTAAAACCTGTAATTAATGTTATAAAATGTCTGGCTGCAGGACAGCCTGTCAGAGGTCGTAGTGGACAGCCCAGGGAACGGTACTGTCTCTATTCCTGTACACACTCTACACAACAGATACAAGTTCCTGGGGGTGCACCTAAACAACAAACTGGACTGGACCCATAACACCGAGGCTCTCAATGGGTGCAGCAGGCTACCAGACCATGGTAGCTAGTGTGCAATTCTTTGCAGTATTGCGCTGGGGTGGTGGCATCACAGCTGGAGACGCCAACAGACTGCACAAGCTAGTGAGGAAGGCCAGCTCTGTTGTAGGGCTGGAGATGGATAGTGTGGAGGCCACGGCTGAGAGGAGGGGAAGGGGAAGATCTGCTCCATCATGGATAACCCCACCCATCTTCTCTATGATGAGGAGCACCTTAAGACACAGACTCCCCCCCCCCCCCACACGTTGCAAAACGGAGTATTCAGGTGCCATCAGACTCTACAATGCCCACCATAAATTGGCCTTTTCACTGTCATCTCAGTGATGACACTATATAATACATACTGTAGTGACTTTATATTGTATATAGCATAGTCACAGATTTACATCTTTAACCACATGTACATACTCTATTTTTAATATTTCTGCTATAATCCTTCTGCTATATTATATTCCTATGTTATTTGCACTCTACTCTGTATTTTTACTTCTATTTATTGTATTTTACTTCTATCCTTTTTTGCTATTGCAATGCCCACATTTCCTGGGATCAATAAAGTTCTGTTCTATTCTCTATATATCTATATCTATAAGCTAATCGCCCCAAGGAGGTTGGTCTGGAGCAACAAACCAGAAACTCAGCTTTGTAATTAGACTTGACTTGATTGTTTGTCAGGTAGGAAAAACATTCAACTTCCTCAAGTAGCAACACTCCACACAAGTAAGCCAGTTGGACAGGATCTCTTCACGTGCAGCACAAGTAAGTGTGCTGAGTTTTTCGGGCAGTCTATTTAATACATTGGTATTAAACAAGTTAAGATCTCTGTTTTTGCTTTAAAACCTTGAGGAATTGGGTGTGTTTTACATTTGCTAATTCAACAAGTGGCTGTGAAAGTCTGTAGGGAACATTTAATAAACAAATTTGATCAGTGTAATAACGAGGGGCAAATGGGAATATCCAGTAGATATTACCATTACCAGTGCCTTTTAAATTGCTATGCATGTTTATGACAGTCACAGATTTAAACTCAGTAAACAGAGACTGGGCACGTATTAAACATGCATGTGTATAGCTATTGAGTCATACTGCATTCTTCCTGAGTGAATAATATCTTTTAAAACACTTCCATGAGCCTTTAATACTGGGCTTAATTTTATTTCTACCTTGTTGCATGTGGCTGAGAGAGACTGATATTACTGTTTTTTTTCTTTTAGGGGCTCACGATGCAGAAGTACCAGAAAGGCTCAGGTAGTGTACACACATCTGAAAATCTGATTCATGGTCTGTTTCTTTACAAAACTTTGTTTTTCCTTGTTTGGTATTGGTTTTCAGGGTAAGCCAATTGGAAAAACAGTTCTTGTTTACGTCTTTGCCAGGAAGCATAAAGATTCAGTAGTGATTCATTACAATTTAATTAACAGGCAAATAATGTGTAAATAATGTAGTGGGCACTAGCCTTTATTTAACATAGTAAAAAGACAATAGAAATTATATTTTAAGATGATTTTCTGGCAGATGAAAAAGCTGTGTTCTATAAGCCATCACAAAATGTGGAAGAGGTCAGAGCTGGATACCTGTTTAAGTCTCCTCCGTCAAAACGTCTAAAGGCAGAAGTAAGTTTTACAAAGATGGCAAAACAATTGAACATCAAGCTACAGTATTAAATTGATATTCATTTATTTTTTTAAATGTTGTTGCTTAATCTATGTGGTGTATCTGTAACAGAAATCATGGAAAAGGCGTTATTTTGTGCTGATCAAAATAAGTGAGAAAGAATACCAGCTGAAGTATTACAGGAATGCAGAAAACAAGGAAAAGCCCCTAGGAAGAATTGATTTATTGCAGTATGTTCTCACTTATTTTTCTTGTATTTAAGCAAACTGGTAATATATAAACAATAACTATATTCTTAAGCTCATTATAGAGCAAGATGTAATCCTCAATAATGCAACATTTTTTTAGCAATGTAACAACCCACATTAGTAAACCAGATCGCAAATTGTCTTTTCATTGTTTCATTCTGATGATCTCTGTCAGAATCTCAGAGTTGTCCGTGAGCCCTCAAAACCACCCGAAGTGGGGCTTGGTCCAGAAGTACTTCAAATGTTCCCCATCTTCTGTTCTGTACATAAAGTCGGTGGAGCGTGAGTACTTCCTTGTGGGAGAAAACAGGTAAGCTTGTATCTATGGGTCGAGTACAGTTTAGATGGCATTCATGATTTACCAACAAACCCCATACTTTATTCCATTACACCACAAAAATTCCTGGCATGCCAAGCAAGACTTGGCAATGCCATGTCACTGTGACATGTTCTCTGGAACACTGATTTTTACCCATGCTGGCATTTGAATAAAACTCTCACACTAAATACTCAGCAGTCTTCTGTCTATCTGCTTTTGTTAATTGGTAAGTCTCAACTTTGGCATGCTGTGAACACAGTTGGGCTGGCCTATCTTCCACTCAGAGCCTTCACTGACACTTTCATAGCGCCTCATAAAACACTTCAGTACCCTTTACCATGCCCTGGTTTTGCTATTTTAAGAGGTTTAACAATCACCTTTTTTTAATATCAACCTAGAAGCTCATAATGTGTTCAGTTTCTTTTTTTACTTTAAATTATGGCTACGGTACATGTCATTATACATTTTTTATGTAATTTTGCATGAATGTACAGTACATGTGTGGGCCTACATCATTAATTTTTTTTTACAATATTTGAAATTTTGTCCATTCATCCCCCTTTTAGCTGGGAAGTGGATAACTGGTTTTCTGACCTATTTGAAGCTCTAAAGAACCGTCCACATATAGTAGGCACTGAGGTACACTTTCCTCCATTCATTTTTGCATCCAAAAGGTAATTTGTTGATGATGAGTTGTAATTTCAATTTAACATTATCTTGTGCACTGTTTTTATTTTGGTACTTAAGGAGCTGTTCAAAAATGGTTCAGGGAAGACTAAGGTAAATATAAACGATGGCCCTTTTCCATTGCATGGCCTGGCTTCGCATGGCACGGTTTGGCTCGGCACGGAGCCCACAGCTGCTCGAAGACGTGCTTTTCTTGTCTGTCCGCCACGCTGGTGTTATTGTGGTCAACAACTTCCCTGTAGCCTAGGCCTACTGTTGTCAAATCTTTTTAAGTTTCTCTCGACACTGCACGAACTCAGGATGCCCATCTCCTCCAGCTTGCTTGCAATGTCTCAGTTATGTGTCGCGAACGAGTCGGCTCCTTACATGAACGATTAGAGACGTGTTCTTTTTTGCTTTATTTTGTAAGCATAGCGGTGGCCATGTTGGTCTGCCCACTGCTGTCACCTGTCTGTCTGCTAACACTCACCAACACCAAACCTCATTGGCCCTTTGAATTTAGGAGGTTCTTTTAAATAGTCCCCCATCTATTGTTATTTTGCTTGCTAAATTCGCTTCAGAACACCCACCACCTCCCCAGCTCCACCTATATTTTGTCTTTCAATTGTTGTACACGTCTTTCTTTTCATTATATCATTTTCATATAATATTAAGGGTTTGTTTTCAGATATTGCTTGACCCTATTACAGGTATGACATGTATGCATATTGCTGTATTTAAGTTATGCATGATTGCATATGTTCACAGGCCTACATGATTACCATCATGTGCTGTTAAAATTTCATGTCTGGTGTTGGCCTATTTGAGGGGATTAAAAGCCGCTGTTTTGATACAGTAGGCTACATCCATACTTACCAGTATGATGAGTAGAAGCCCCCCGAACTAGCCATTCTGCCAAAGATAAATTGTTAAATAGCATACTTCTATATGTCCTAATAAATTGTACCATAAGGCGAGAGTAGTCTGACTGAACTTATATTTAATACAAGACAATAATATTATTCATCCGTCGGGGCCGTGTGCGTGCTGTCAGAATGTCTTGGAATCACTGTCATGCATGGTATCAGTAAAACGCGTAGAACCTCTACTTTCGATCTTACATAAAAGCCAATTCCAAGTTATGTAATAATGATGCTCCATCCTTAAATTATACATGCAAACAAAAATATTGTTCCCAAAATGTATCATGATGATGAGCATTTACTGTATATTTTTCATGGCTATCAAAGGTTGCTGATATAGACAAACTAAGTTTTGTCAAACGAATGGAAAGACCATTCATGTTTTGTCCCAAACATAATGTAAAATATTGGTATTCTGGAAATTATAGTTTAGTTTAGTATAATTACATTGAATAATTTAAGTAAAAAATTCCCATATGTCTCGGGCACGGCTGGCGCTTTAAACTGGTAATGGAAACGCAAATCGGCACGCACGGCCAAAAGTGCCAGTGGAAAAGTTCCATAACCTGTTCCTTCATTATCAGCAAAGATGATAACACAGATTTTAACTAAACATATGTCATTGCCAAATGAGCCACCATTTCCAGTAACCTCATGCAATTTGATCCCTGACAAAACACTGTACTGAGACAAAAAGCTCATAATATGATAACTCTTATCATAAATAAAAAAGCTAGGATTGTGGTCTGGGGGTTCGACTCACATGTAAAGGATGCCTAATGACAAAATTCTTAAGCAAAATGTGTAATTAGAGATTAATGTGAGCACCACTATATAGTAAGCACTACAACACCTAGTCCTCTAGACTGTACTGCCTCATACCTGAAAAGCGGTCATTCACAGCACTACTAAATACAATTAGGTAATTTGGCAGACACTTTTTATCTAAAACTTACAATTACATGGAGCAGGTAGGGGTTAGGCCTCTTGCTCAGGGATGCTTACAGGTAGGCCACCTTTGGGACTTGAACCCACAACCCTTCTGGCTGGGAGTCGAACACCTAGACCACTAGACTATCCTGCCCCCTAATACTGAGAAATTATTAGAGAATTAATCCATTTGCTATTTTTTTGTGCAGGAAAACGTGTATTCAGATATGACAACTAATTCAGAAAGCACAAGTGAAATAGTAAATCCCTTTTCAATGTATATACATTTTTTTTATTAAAGTATTGTCTTTTTACAGTTGGAGACAGATCAGAAATATGAATGCAATTGGAAACATGCTGTGACAGAATAACAATAATTATGGTCAGGATGTATTTATTGACCCACATGTCAGAGAATTCAGTACAGGACCTCTATATAGTCACATTTATAAAACTCCCTCTGCATGTATTAGACCTATTAGACCTATTATCCCTTCCTTAAATAATAACCTCTTCTTTTACAGCCAAAAGCTGTGAAGCCACGGTCCTTGTCTGAACCAAATCCTAATATGCGGTCACATTCCTTCTGTGAGACACAAAAGGTGAGAAGGTTTGGCCTTTACCCGAATGTGCAACACTTTTGGCTATACAATGTTGCTAACGAAGAATGTAATAGTCCAAAAACAACTTTATTAGGATACATGTTTTGATATTATCTGGAATCTTTGTCAGGTGAAAGGTTTAGCCTTATCTTCTTTCTTAACGGAGGCCTCAGTGATAACCCCGGTTTTGCACATACAAATACTGTACAGCTCAAATGACACATATTTCGTTGTTGAAAAACATTTTTGATAATTTACGTTCTGCTTTCCAATAGCAGTGTGTGGATCGTCCCAGAAGACCTTCATCAGAGCCGCTGAATCCGATCTACGACTACCCCAGGTCCTACTTGAGAAACCTGCATGGCAAGCTTGACACATCAGCAAAAGTGAGTGTGGTTTGGACATTTGAGTAAGCTTTTTCCTGAAACAGTCAATGAATTTAAATTATGAGTAGTTCATTGGTTCTTTGTCCCTGCAGAGGGATAAAGATACGGACCAGCCCATAGGCGAGGATAACAGCAGTCACTACATGACCATGATACAAGTGTAAGCATTAATTCTCGTCATGAATCAGCCTTGACACATTACATCAAGGTCAGAACACCCCAACAGGTTCTGATATTATTTCAAAATTTTGTCTTTTATATAAATAGTTTTTTCATTATGTTTTTAATCTTCTATGTTTGGTTTTATATAGTAGACGTGAGACAGTGGCGGTGATGAGTGATGAAGAGCAGGCTCAAGCAATGTAAGTGCATACACTTGTACAGTAGTATTCATGAAGCATTAATTCTAAGTCTATTAATACTTGTGTGTTCTGTATATAGTACCAATGAACAAAGGCCCCAATGGGTTCTGAGGTCATTTCAAAATATTGAGAATTTTTTAGTATTATATACTTTTTTTCTCCTTTGATGTTCATGGTCTTTACATTCTTGGTTTGGTTTTATATAATATTGTAGATATGAGACCGTGAATGTAAGAAAACCCAGTGATGAACAGCAGACTCAAGTACTGTAAGTGTATATACACATGTATTATTCATGAAGTATCTAGTCTAAGGACTTTAGCTTTTGGATATGATTGTCTATCTATTGCTCATACTTGGATGGAGATGGATTTCATGGTGGTGAATCCTTTTTAGGGACAGTGAGGTTGCAGACTATTTAGGAGGAAGCCTAATGAGGTCTGTCACCCATGTCTTCAACAAGCTGAAAACACAAATCTCTCCGCTGCCGCCCTTTAATGAGGAAACTACTAGTGATGAAAGGTACATGTCCGATAAATGTAGGCAATTTTCTTTTATCGCAGGTTGAACGAGTACCTCACCACACTGGGCGTGGTTGTGTGTGCACTGAAAATAGATCACCTAAAATAGCATTTTGCCAAACAATGGCCGAACTGTTACTCAAACGCTTGACACTTGGAAGAATTGATGAAAAAAAAACAGAATCTAGAAAGGAGTCTTAAAGCTGGTTCAGCAAGTCTGTGCTGTTCAGTTTGCATGTAAAACTGCACCAGTAAATCTCAACAGTACACACGCAATGACTCTGTTTATAACTTTGGTCACTACAATCCAGCCTACCACACTTCAGCCACTGTCAGCATCTCTAGGCTTTCTTGTTTTGCAGAAAGGATGAGACAGACAGACGCTCCCTGGAGGCCTCGTCCGACTTCAGCAATAGTTCCAGTGAGAATGAGGCTGCCTCTTCCACTGAGATGCTACATGAACAAAAGCCGTGCACATTGGTACCGCTCAAGTCAACTGAAAGGTGAGATTTATTATAATTCTTATAAGTCTTTGTAAATCTGTTTTGTTTTTTTGTGAGTCAGTAAAGCAGAGAAGTGGCCTCTTGTAGTTTCTGCTCTGAATGTGACCTCCGGCCTTCAGCCCAATTTCACATTAAAAGCAAAAACAAAACAAAAATACGTTTGTAGCTATAAACAAACTGCATCATACAGTTACAATTATCAGACGCTTTTATCCAAAGCGACTTACAATTACATGGAGCAGATAGGGGTTAGGCATCTTGCTCAAGGATGTTTACAGGTAGGCCAACTCTGGGGCTTGAACCTGCGACCTTCTGGCTGGGAGTCCAACACCTAGTCCTCTGTACTGCCTCATACCACAAGGAATGAGGCAACACTTTAATAGACTGGTTGGATTAGTTTCTCAGGTATTTCCTAAGGGTATATTTAGCAAAATACAAACCCCTTGAACCTATTTAACACTGCCATTTTCAAGCTTTGACAACACATTTTCATAATAAAACAGAAGTTACACCATATAACTATAACAATACCATAGTGCTTTTGGCAAAACATATTTTAATTTGCTCTAGATATTTGTAGTTACTCCAAATTACAAACATTTGACAGAAAAATAAGTTATTTTGTTGTGGGCCCTTAAATTCTTGGATCATTTTGGTTTCCTTTCAGAATTCAAAAATGTTCCAGAACAAACTGAAACATAATAACTAATAGCACATTCGGAATTTATTGTTGGCCCTTTTTGTATATAAATATTGCATTTGGATTTGGATTTCTTCTAATTATAACATGTGCTTTAATTGTCTTCTAGTAATGATGACAGGATCCCTGAGAAAATTGATGTTGAGATCCACCTGGCAGATTTGAAAAAACATTTGATGCTAATGGAGGTGGATGGGAAACCATGGTATGGGTTTTTAGTACACATTTGTTGATTAGTAACAATAACCATGGACATACATAGTATTCATGAGAGCCAGATTGTAGGGACTATTTGTGTGTGTCGCAGTGTATCTGGGTGGACAGGCCATCCACAGACTCTGTGCCTCTTCCACAAAGGAGACCAAATCTTGGCCATTAACGACATTCATAACTGCAGTGTGGATGAATATTATTTCTACATTAGCAGAATACTCAAGGACCAGGTATGTTCACAAGACTCACACGTTACAGCGAGCGCCTTTGTGTGTGTTGCCTGGCATCTGTCTGAAATAAATTCTCTTTCCAGGTCAAACTGACAATCTTACGCCTGCCTGGGTGTCAACCCCTTCACTCAGCCAACTGTCAGTGCAGCAACTGACTGGAGGATTTCCTTGGCAGAGCAGCTGAGGAGAATACTCTTTTGTGTCTACTTATAAATGATAGGTTCCTGCCATGTATTACCTATTTTTGCCAGCATTTTGTCAGGAAAACAAGGAAAAGACGTGAAAGGATTGTTTACCCTCGCTACATTATAAAGTCTTGTGTTTGTACCTAGTGTTAATGTTATCTACTGGAAGTCAACTTGTTACACTAACTGGGTATGACTGGCTGTTTTTTTGTTTGTTCTTTTGTCTGCGTTCTGTTTATCTATGGTGTATGCCTCTTATATTAAGCTATGTTGGAACTGTCTTTCTCATAAGTTCCTGTATATGACTTGGAATTTGCTTTGTCATTCCAGTTTCTGGGGGTAAGTAACGAGGATCACAAAAAAATTTCCATCTCACATTCTGTAACTCAAAAGGACTTCCTTGATTTGTTACCTTGTCACCTCTGTGGTTGAAACCAGCATTTTTTAGTTTAGGAGCACAGGCCCCAACACCTGAGTGCCAACAATTTAATAAGTATTATTGCAAGATATAGAGAAACACTAAATTACTTTAATTTTACAATGTCTTTGAAGTTGTTTATATACAATGTCTGTTTTATACATCCTTTTAATGTTTAGTTTTTAACTTGTAAATAGGTGCCAGCTACCAGTTAAAATCATTATTTTTGCACTAACTATTGTACTAAACTGTGCTCTCCTGAAGTTCTGAAGTATTCAGATGAAGGTTAAAGTGTTAAATGAATATTAAATGCATCTTTTGTCATGATAAAAATAATATATATATATATATATAATATCTGATTTTAAACGAGACTGATCACTTTACTTCCTTAACAGAATGTATATGCAAAATCTTCAAGAGGTTTGGGAATGCTTATAGTAATAAGGCAGAATAGCTTACAATAAAACAACTTTTGTCCTCTTCCTCTGCCATTAGGTCATATAGTGCATATATCTAAAAGCAACTGCCATTATTCTCCAAGTAGGGTATTTATTAGCAATTAGGATTTTAGGCATCTTTTTCAGATATTTGCATGTAATGGATTAAACCCAGTAGCTTTTGGCTAAAAGACGGCCTTGGAGAACACAACAGTACCTCCACCATGTTCTCACAATATAGGCTAGTGTACAGTGTTCAAATATCCCCGTTGAATTAAGAGATTTGTAATACAGTCTTAAACATGTCTAATAGGATTATGCTACACAGAAGAACTACATCGCATTTCTCCTTCATTAAACCAAAAATCTGTAATTTTAAGATATCACCATTTATAATTAGTATGATACCAATATAGTCCCAGAAGGAGAAATTATACCCTATATTCCCTGCTCAGCAAGGTCAGCGCCTCATGGTCGGCACCTTGATGTGGTCTCTGGAGCTGCAGGGCACCTTCCTTGCTGCTATGAGGCTTGGATTTAGGTTTAGTATATGGCCTATACCAATATATGGCTTATTGCATAGTGCATTTACTATTACAGCAGAATAACATAACATGGAGAGTGACCATCTCCTGACTGTCAGCAACCATCCAGTTATTACCATCAACTTTGTAAACATACAATATAACCAGCACATGCTTGACCTTGGGTAACAAAATGGCAACTATTGTAGAGTTGTCCAGATTCTCTATTTACGGATTTTAGTATATTTTCCTTAGAGCGCCACACTGTGGTGGACTGAAAAAAGAAAAAAAAAAATGGGAGAATTGTTACAATCTAAAACCAATTTATTGTAATATATATTTCTATATTGACTTAATAAAATTATTAGACATGCATTACATTATTAAAAAAAATGTACAACATATTTACAAAACGTTCCATGATGTAGATCAGTCCCATAGTTGTAAAAGTTCTAAAGGTCTGTTGTAATGTCAGGACACTGCATTTGGTAATAAAACTGCCCAGTGTTAAAATACCTCACATGCAAATTCTGTACCCAAACAGTTATTTCAAATTTTTTGGAAAATATTTGAAGGGCATTAATAAATGCTTCTCTCAATTATTACAATCGTTTGCCGTCTATCCATGCCGGTCAGCCTGGTTGCAAAGGTTCCAGCGGACTTATCCCATCAATAGAGCTGTGCTCTGTGGAGTCCCGTGTTTAGCTCTGGCTTCCGTGAGCCACTCATTGAAGCACTCCTCCATTGCTCTCCTGCTGGACCAGCTGCCGACATTTACAGTAGGAATAACCTTCAGAGGCAGGAGCCACTGGACAAAACGCTTCATCTCCAGAAAGCTGCTGTGTTCGCTGTACGGAATTCCTGCCAAGACAATAGGAGGGTTTTTGCTTGAATCTTGTGCCACACATGTTGTGCACTTGAATTAAACTTGTTATTTGTCAGGTCAGTGTACTTTTTCAAACCCTGGCAGTTCCACCTCAAAATTATAACCTGTTTTTTTACTAGGCAAGATCCTTTGAAATGTGAAAGAGCTGACTTATAACTAGTTTGAGATGCACCGTAGCTGAAGGAGGTTTATGTACAGGAGGTAAAACTACGTCTAATATTCTGATCAGGTCGCACCTTAACCTCACTTAGCCCTCTCAGGTCTCAAGTTAAGACTGATCATCTAAAAATTTTGATTCATGAGGGGCAGAAGTCCCTGGGGCTTGGGAAAGCAGTCCCTGGGGCTTGAGAAAGCAGGGCCGGCCAGCAGATTGCTGAACTGAGGGACTCGGCACACTACTCAATTATAGAGTGGTTTGTCTCTTAATAGCCAGATGATCATTTGCCTAATGTCCCCATTAAGTGCCATGAATGTAGAGAAGATGATATTTGGTTTGGGGTAAGAAAACGCCCGTCAAGGAAGCAGATGTCTCCTGCATAACCACGAGCATATAAAAAAGCAATTATGACTAGCCAAAAAGATGAGCCTAGATGTCAATCAAAGCAGTCCCCAGGCTCAGAGTGTTCCACAGAGGGCCTATAGGTGAAACTCTTCTTTAGTTTAGACAGTAATGAGAAACGACAGAAAGCCGTCAACTCTTCTCTGGCCCCATCGAACTCTTTCTAGACTTGATACGGTTGAATGAAGCTTGCAACCGTGTACAGTAATCTGGCATCATGCAGAGAGCAATATTAGTAGCAGTAGCAGATGGCAGAGGAGGAGTGGGGGGTAGCTTGCATTGACATTCACCAGAGCAACACACAAATTGCAGAGAGATGGAAATTACACCCTGGTCTGTGTGTTTGTGTGTCAGACAAAGTTTGAACCTACAAGAATACATGAAACCAGATATTGTAAGTCTTTAAAAAGGTGCATGTCAAGGTCAATATGACAACCCACGTCATAATTATCACAGGGTGGGAGTAAGACCACAAATCAAACGTTTTTTTATTTAGTAAAGTGTGACATGTACAGGTTAGCTGCGACGGCAGAGGGGGCTACAATACGAGATATGATTTCATTTTTTGCTGTACGTACATTCACATCTAACCAGACGGCTTAGTGATTTACCTAAAGAAAAATGTGCAAAGATGATTTTTTGGGAAGAAGACATGAAGACAAAAGGTCTGCCCTACCGTAGATGGTGATGTTGTCCCTGATCTGAGGCTTAATGTCCATCATGGATTCCAGCTGCTGGCTGAATGTCCAGCCGGTGGGCTTGAAGGCTACAAGCTGTTCATATTGGCCCGAGAACCTACTCAGGTGGGTCTGCAGCTTCTGGGCACACGATGAGGAGGATTTATTTATAATGGAGGAACATCACAACACTTTATGCCAAAACATTCATATGGAGCACATACTGTAAACTACGTAGTTAGCTTATAACCCTGGGCACTATAAATGCTGATATTTGTTAAGTCAGAGAGCTATAGGCATATAGTAAAAGCCTCTTTTGTGCAGGTTCATATTAAGCTGATTAAATGTTAAGTTTAGAGTGCACTTCAGTCAGGGATTGTTTTGTCGCCGCCATTAAAATGTCCCTTTACAAACAGTGCCAGAAGCAAAAAAAGTTGCTTTTGCTACACTGCAAAGCAATATTAGGCCCAAATGTTTAAACAGCTATATTTTCAATTAATAATGATTGCAAAGAATGTATCTATAATTAAGGTGTTCTTTTTGTCCACAGGGAACTCATGAAGCCTTAAAAATGCAATGTTTTGCCCATCAGCCTTCCTGTGAATTGTGATTAATCTTGCTTGTGTTTTGTCTGCACTCTTGACAGCTACCGGGGGTATTACAGACAGTCATTTTTTAACGCTTTTGTCCTTGAGGTGAGATGCGATGTTGTGCTGTGCTATGCTGTGCTAATTGTTCTGGATGTCCTTGAAATATTCATAGACAGAATGACAGAATGCACATTAAAATCTATTTTATATGAAATTAAATGCTCTGCAATAGGACCTAATTCTCTCAGTTAAAGAATTGTATAGTTATGGAACGTGTTAAGGTTGTAGGCAACTTATTTGGCCTAAAATATAACATGCTTGTGGAAAAAGACCTAGTGTTCTTACTCCCTAAAATATAGATAGCTAAAGATAGCTAAAAGATAGCTAAAAGCTAATGAAGTTAACGTTTTTCTGTTATAATGTGTGAGAAGTAAAATTATAATACAGGGGAAAAAATCCTATTACTATACAGTATGCATTAAGGTTGGAAATGCATTTCTTACTGTGCTGTAAAAGCTGCAGAGTCTGTTTCTTTGCCGTGTCTAGTTTAAGCAGACATTGCACTTATTGCACAAATATTTTCTCACTTCTGAGTCAAGCCTGCTTGGAGTCTAGACATCAGGAAGGAATGACCCTTCCATACTATACAAGCGGATGGATGGTGGGGCTGGGTGCACGTACCTTGAAGTTGAGCTGCATCATGGGCAGTACATGGACCTGTGCCGCTTTCCAGTCGGTGGTGATGAGCTGACGGATGCGCTCCGACTCCAGGCAGTACATAGTGTTGTATTTGTCCCGTGAGAGGCACACTTTGGACCCCAGGATCTCTGCCAATGCTGCCAATTATTCATACCGGGAGAGCAGGTTATAATAAACCACAAATTGCCATAACAAGTGACTTGAGTTAGTGTGACATTTTCACCAGAGCTTAATGACGTGCATCATTTTGAGCTTGCTTTGTAAAAAGCACTGAAGTGAGCTTCTCAGCGGGTAACCACATTTAGCCAGGATTAGCCACTTTAGAAAACACTCAGAGAAAGAACTGTGGGTATAGTAATAAGCCCCAATCCATAATTAGAGTAGAGCACTCCCAATGAAGGATGACAGGGAGCCATTCATAAGCTATGGCTCCAGTTTTAGTGCTAGTAGACTTAAGAAACAAAACTACGCTAGGGCTGCCACCACTGCCACCTTTAATGACAGAAGCAGAAAGACTCACCCAGAAACACCTTCTCTTTTCCCACCGAGTACGAGCCACACACCACCAGGGTACGAGGGTTGAGTGTCACCTGCTCGAACGCTGCGTTAGCGGCAAAGCTGATGGCCTCTTGCTGAGTGGGGAAAGTATATTCCGGACTGCAATATCTAGGAGGGACAAAAGTGACACATTATATGGGTAGGCTGCATCATCTGTACTCGCATTCAAGAACAGGTCTGAGAGGGGTAACACAAGATCTTTAGTGAGGAAGCATGTTTCTATGTTGACTATGACCAACAAAAGCGACCAAGACTTGTGCGAGCTGCGCTACAGGAGCCCTACTTTACCATGACATGTACATTCAGATGTAAGAGGTGAGAAAGTAAGGCACTGACGTGGTATCCAGGTAGAGGGTCTGCACCCTGCAGTTAAGCAACTCGGGGTAGGTCTCCATTGAGGGATCGGCTCTGAAGTCTCCCGTATGGAGAACTGTCTGACCGTCCGGCAGGAAAAACAGCAGCATGGCAGCTCCCGGACAGCTGGGACAGAGCAACAGAATGGCCATTAGAGGAAAGCTAGCTGAAATAACTCTCCACATAGGCCTGAACACCTTCGGAATGACCCAAGAAACCTTGAGGCTGTAGGCAAAGGTGGCACTGCACTAAATGCGTCAAAACGAACATAAATCACAATATATACCTAGGAAACACATTAAATATACACACAATCAGTATCTCTCCCTCTCTCAGAGTTGCTTGATAAAGAAGTCAATCTTCAGATCACATATTTCATTACAAAGCTAATTGGCCATGTCTGTCAATGTGCAGATGAATGGTTTACTTATGCCATGGAGTTTTACATGACTAGGCAAGTCCGCATTTGGCCACAGCAGGGGGTTGTGGGTATTAGCAGACTTTTATTTTGCATCTCTTACAAATTTAACATGCCTGCATGTTCTGCTTTTAATTCTTCTGATCTTGCCCTTTTTTTCTCTCTGTCAGCTGTCTCAAGTCTGTTATAAAGTGCTCTGGGCATTTGCTGTAACTTGATATTTGGTGTCACTAATTGTTCCTTTTTAAAATGTATAGCCAATAGAATAAAAAAAGCGTATGTCGTTAAGTTTCAGAAGTGCCAAACACTAAATACCATTTTATATACACCCACATTTTACGATAATGTGCAGTTTCTACGAGGTAAATTAAATGATAAGCAATTAGAAAACGCCATTCAAGATGAGAAGGATTAATGCACATCATCTTTCGCTGACATTTTCTCTCTAGAATGTGTGTGTCTAATCATAGAGATGACTCACTGGTTGGCATCCAGAAGGGTAACCTTGACTCCCTCCACGGTGACCTGGATGTTCATGGGCAGGATGTGGACATACTGCTCTGCTACTTTCAGCTTGCTCATCACCAGGTTGCCTGTAATCTGAATAACGTGGACAACTGCCAATTTGTCTATGGCCCCCTTATATTCATTCAGCAGCCACTTCCAATCTAATATGATATTCAATGAGTCTAAGAATGGCGATAAGAATCTCAATATACTGTATGCTATATAGATTCTATGCTAATCTTATAGATATGTTTGAGGTTTTTTTTCCGATTCTAGCCTTCAAACTTCAAATGCAACACATCAATAATGACCATGTCAATATTCGGTGCATTTTTACTAATGCACTTTTAACACCTGACCTAGTGAAGATGGTCGCTCCTGATGGTAGTTGGATAAAATGATTGTACATCACACAAAGCTGTCCTTCACTTAGTTAAACAAGATGTGTTTTTTGCGATTGCTTGATCCCTCCTGGAAACAATGCTCAGTGTTACACAGTGTCATTGTTCTGACTACTTCTGGCTCTTCTTTATCATTTTAAGTTTGACGAAAAAATTAAATCAGAGGTATACAATTCTCGGTACATTGGGATGTTCCGCTCTCGAAAATAGTGTACTCAGTGTCATGCTCATGTAGAAAACTCTGAAAGCACTCATTCAAGTGCAGTTGTAACAGTACAGTATAATTCTGAGAGCCCTGTGGCCTTGTGTGTGTGTGTGTGTGTGTGTGTGTGTGTGCGCGCAAATGCTGCTTGAAAAGGTTAATCTGAGGAAATGCCTTATATGTGATTCAGTGTGAGCATGGCATCCTTTATACCAAAATAAGCTTCCACCACCCTCAATGCGGCTCAAAGCCCCTTCACTGGCTACACCATCCTACCAGTTTCAACAACTCCAGTTGGTTCTGATTGGCTCTCATTGCTAGCTACTACACACCCGTGGCACCTACAATACAGTAGCACCACTTAAAATTGGATAGGGTACTTATCTTGGTTGTTATAAATTCGATATGTAGCAGAGTGTTCACTAATACTGATATGCATGTGTCAGTACATAAAGAGGGATTCGATTGTACTGTTTGCAGATAGGACTGCTCAGTGAAGCCGTAGATGAGCGGGTCATCTGCGGCTTCACGGCTTTGATGGGCTCAATTGCATTATACAAGTAATCATGTAAGTGGCATAGAACAATCAGTAACAGATTCAGTGCCTTTTTAATTGAGTGGCTAAACTCCAACGTCGCTGACTGAGCCGCGGGCAAATTAGAAACCACACAGCTGTAAGTACAGTAGCAAGCAAGATTAATTGGCCTAAGTTAATGCAGCGTAGAGCGATAACAAATTAGTTTCTACTATATGTTCAAGAAGCTTGAAGAAAGTTTAGTCCTGCACAAAAAACAGATTCCCATTTGCCTTAACACATTCTTTAACATTTTTTTTTTTTTAGACAATTGTAGCGAAGCTCGAGAACTAAATAAAATTAAATCAACAGTTGGAACAAGAGACCACTATTAATAAAAAGGCAATTATCACCATATTGCACCATGTTGAAAAGGAGAGTCTCAGTTCTGTGTTGTGCAACAATGATGCATTAAAAGATATGCAGGTGAAATGCTACCTCGCATTCGTGAGGTAAACATAGTGGGAGGAGAGCTTCCAGGACTTACTCTGTTACAGTAGATTGGAAATGTTGACTTCTTAGTCAACCCTCCATAGTGGTCTGAATGGAAGTGAGTGAGGAAGTAGGCAATGATGCCCTCAATCTCTCCATAATCAAAAGCATCTATAACAAACTTAGTCCCTGTAAGGATGAAAAAAAAAAAAAGGAAATCAGTTCAATTTACATTGGAGTATTTTCTATTTCTATTATACATGTCAGGTTAGTCTGACAGAATATTGCCTTCAATGGTTCTCCAACAATGACTCAATCCCTCACCTGGAATCTTCTTGTAGAACGGACATCGCCTCTGTGCTTCTACTTCTCCATCCACCTTCGCTCTCCTCCACCTTCTCCTTCCTGCTCTCTGCCCACCTCTTCCTCCCCCTCCCTGAGAATGACTTAATGTACTCTCATTGACGGTAGCTTTATCATAGGAGGTGGCAGCAGCAGCCTGGCTTTTATTCTGCCTCCCTCGTCCTTGCCCTCTTCTCCTCTGTGTGTTCTCAACAGATGTAGACCCAGAGACGGTGTTGGGTTCCTGCGGTCGACTCTCGGCCACCTCCGGCTTCTCCTTGAGGGGCTTCAGGCCAAAGAACACACCAATGTCCAGCTGCTTGAGACAGGTGGATTGACCTGCCTTGCTCTGGCCTTTACGAGGTGCCATGGCCTGAGACGTTGGGGGGACAGCGATCTGAGAAGGAGGCACTTGAAGAGCGGGAAGAGTATCAGGCTGCTCGGTTTGAGGACTGCTGTCATTCACGCGTTGGCAGTGCAAGTTGTTTGAACAATTAAGTGTTTCTCGTAGCCGTTCTAAAACAATACTCTGTGGGGACTGAATACTTCTCCTATGGGGAGTGGGGTTTTTATGTGATGTTGAAGAACTGGGCGTTCTTTCAACAGCTGGAGAAAGGGGGAGGTGATTGCTGGTTGCTAATGAGGTAACTGACTCCAGCTGGGAGTGGGAGGAAGTTGAAGCATGCTCTTTTACAACCATATTATTGGTTTCGAGTTGATCAATAAAGTCACAGAAGAGGTCATCTTCACTTGAGAATACGTCACTGAATAGTATCATTGAAGCTTCTTCCTCACTTTCAGATGCGTTAATAGGAAACAGAGCTATTCTAGGTTTCCCTGGGTTGACCTCAGCCTCTACAGGGAGCTCTGACAGAGGGGAGTAGGATATTGCATTATTATATGGAGAATGTTCTGTTTGGACAAAACCTCCCTCACAGGGTAGGTCTTCGCTTTGCGTTTTGACAGGGGTGGATGACAGTAGTGTTTTACTTTCTTGGGAAGCACTGGTAGACTTTTGGCTTCTAGCAGAGGGCAACCAGCCTTTTTTCTTCTTTAAATCCTCAGGGCAAGGCGAGCGTAATAACATGAGGCTATTCTTACTTTTATTTGAAGATGTTCCACTGAGATTCACAGCACTGTCCTGTGAGCTCTCTAAAATGGAGTTATTCCCCTCAATGTTCGTATGCCGTGGGTGACAACTATGGCTGGTTTCCCCACTGGTCTCATCAACTTGGGATAGACAGGAAAGTTCTGCGTCATTGGCTGCCCGACTGTGGGCCAGCAATGTGTGGTTATACCTCTTGTAGTGGTTTGGAATAGTGGAGGAACACCGGAGACCATCAGGGCATTCTGTACCAAAAGATAATACATCAAAAATATTATTTTAATTTGTTAGTTCACAGCCACTGAATTCATAGTATCAGAATGAAAATGCAGGTTGGATAGATAATTAAATACAACACAATGTAAACAATAGTATAGCATGCGCTTAATGAATAAATTCATAAATCAGCCTTAAATATGTACAGAAAATGTATACAAGTGTACCTTGTATTTTGTCCCTAGGGGTGTCAATACATTCCGCCACATGCCATCTTTGAGACTGCACGACCAAAATAGAGAACGGCATCTGACAGATTGGGCAAAAGACACCAGACGATGGTTCCTCTTCTACATTTCCATTTTGTAATACCTCATCTGTAGGAGACGGTTGTATATCATTACGCGCTCCTTCGTTATACTGACGGGGAACGGCTTTGCTTGTCGCCACATCCCTGATAGATGATTTGACTGGGGAAGAAGTGTCAGTGTTGGCACTTTTTTTGGAAACACGTCTATTCCTGGGCACAGATCCAGTGGAAGGCAACGATCCCTGACTCCTTTTCTTCTTTTTAAGAGGCTTATATTCCCAAATGTCATTGTCAGAATCGTCCTTTTGTGACATTTGAAAATGTGGTGCTGCTGCTAAAGGTTCTCAAAAATCCTGAAGAACGACTTTTTGAATTGGATACCATTACAATATATGCCACAACGCAAGCAATTATACATATAAATACATTACATTTAAAAGAAATGTATGTTTATTAACATAAATTACAGACAACATACTAGTACAGAGTTTATATTACCGCCACAGTGCCATAATGACTGTAGTAAAAACACATAATGAATAACAACAACACTTTCCAAATATTACATTTGAATAACGCTTCGTCGATTTAAAATGCTAAATATGATTACGTTACATATTTTAGAGGGAAATAACATTAAAACCCTCAGATACAACATGAGGAGAATTCTTTTTTTTATTTTATTTTTTTATTTTTTGTCGAAAATGCTGCATAAAACCTTATGGATGAATATACGTTGCTGACCGGTTGTTGTTGAAAAGATGGCGTCCCAGATCAGTCTTTCTTCCTTATTTCCAACTCAGAGTCCGTTAGATTCAGCCTTAGACAATGCTGCGACTCAGCAAGAGAAAGAAAGCCTTGTGTACCAATATTTACAAAATCTAGACGAAAAAGATGATTTAAAGATACCCGATTTCCCAAAAGGTTAGACCAGTTGACAGAGGCAACAAGCTAACATTGCTAAATGTTGTTGCTTACCATATTACTCCTCACTCATTCTGACAGGATCCCTGTCGGACTAAAGTTTTTTTTTAATGTATAACTAAGGTTCATCTTGTTTTCCTCTATGAGATTCTTTGTCAAACAAATGATTAGCCCCTATCATGAAGATTTTTTTAGACTGTCCTCAGTTTACTTATAAATGTTTTGGTCTGTAGCTGCATGTAACTTGTGTTTTTAGAGATATATTCCAGAGGTTGTAGTGATTCACTATAGCCTACTTTGTTATATTCATAGATTTTATACAAAGTTGTTGTAAGAGGGATGGCTCTCCCAGGGAAAAGCTCCCATGGGTTATTAGTGTCTCTTCTCCCTCTATGGCCAGAGGCACCATGATACGTTTGCCTTTACATAACTAAACATAATAAAGAGGTAACATTTTTTTCTTGGTGATTTGCTCTAGGCCTGGAGTGGCTGAACACAGAGGTGCCCCTTTCTTTGGCCAAAGAGCTGGCAGGGAAAGTGGTGCTCCTGGATTTTTTTACTTACTGCTGCATCAATTGCATGCATATCCTGCCTGACCTGCACGTGCTCGAGAAGAAACACTCTGTCAAAGGTACGTGCAGACTCAAATACATAGCAGTGGTAGTTGACGCATTACACTGTATGTGGTGCTGTGATCAGATGTAGGAGTGGGGCAATATTATAATATTTGAGTGCTTCATAACGTGTTCTGGTAGAAGGGTTTAAATGAAGTCATGTGGTTTTGTGTCAAAGATTCTGCATGGAGCCCCATTTTTATTCCTCCTCCTGCCTTCTGCTGCATTCTATTAGAAAATAGTCGGTACATGTTATGATTTATTTATTTACGTTTAGTGTCGTACACATATCAACTGGGTCATATATTATGTAGGAAATAATGTAATTCACATTAAATTTAAGGTCAGATTTCTTAGCTTATCAATGTGTCATGGGGCTGAATGTTTGTTTTCTTCATTTTATCAGGCCAAACGTTGGGCTATTTGTGAGTTGCAGATATAGACCACACACAAACCAGTAGTGTTTCAAAGTAAGAATAAATGTATAGCATTATGAGAACATGTGTAGAGCTGACAAAGGCAACAAGGCCATCACACTTGCCCTCTTTTGTTCTTGACACATAAAGCCCCTTATCTGACCCTTGAAGTGACGGTAACTAAAAATACACCCATACATTCTCAATGAGTAAAGGGCCCATAATCGTCCCCTGCTGTACTCCACCATCGTGTGCTTAATTTAGCCTGTGTGCTTAATTTAGCCTGTCCATGTGAAGCATAGTCACATCTATACCACCGCTGGGTGACTTTCCCTTTGAAGAGATCATCTGAGCAAACGGTAGCCACATGCCAAGCAACGGATCGGGTACCCTCCACACAAACACTGCTAGCACACATTATCTTGCTGCTCTTATCTTTGGCATGGGCCTGGGTACATTCTGTTTTCTGCCATGCCCATTTGTCCCCACAATCTGTGCTGTTACGTACCATAGTGGTTGGTTCAGGTCCTGGGTGATGAAATAGGCTACAGATTGTGGTAAGAGTTTGCTCCTACTCCATTTGAATCTCAGACTACTTTAAGGGGAAGGGCCCACAGTGTCAGTGTAGGACAGGGGTCTGTTGTTTGGTTCTATTATCATATCACCCAGACATGGCAGGATAGTCTAGTGGTCTAGGTATTGGACTCTCACTTGGAAGGTCGTGGGTTCGGGACCCAGATTGGGCCTACCTGTAAGCATCCTTGAGCAATATGTCTAACCCCTACCTGCTCTATGTAATAGCAGTATGTAATTGTAAGTCGCTTTGGATAAAAGCGTCTGCTAAATGACCTAATTGTAATTGTAACATGGTCATTGTGTACTGAAAAAAGGAGCAGATCAGTTTTGTCTGTACTTCTAACCATAGCCTTTTTTTTTTACTTTCGATGGTGCACTTTTATTTTGAAAGGTGTGTAGGTGTTTTGAACAGTGCATATAGACATTGTGGATTATTACACAGCTGTTTTGTAAAATAAATGATAATGGTTTGGAAATTAAATCTGTTGTGGGTCGTGACTAAGGACAAATGTGGGTCCTGAGGTTAGATCATTTGAGAACCACCGTATTAGGGTATGTGGAAAATGTTTTTATAGACTTTTTTTTAAACATCATAGTTTCTTTGCCTCTGCTATTTCCTACACCTGCATGGACCTATTTTTACATTCCAAGAAGTCTTATTCATCTCAGGTTATGAATTTCAGTATTTGATATGTAGCCTACCACTGTATCCTCTCTCCCCATATATCAACTATCTTGGCTGCATACTTTGTGGATAAAATAACCAGGTGCAACAATGTTCCCAGGGGGTTTACCCTATGAATCAGTTTTGTCCCACACACTCTTTATATATGTACTGTATGTAAAATATGTATGTAAAATGTATTTGCTTATCCATTTAGGAACAGCATTTTAACAGCGAAACCTCATTTACATGAGTTTTATATTTTACAAAAACAAAGCCGGTGGTCAGGTGACATGTTTCAACAAACAAGGGATTTAAGTAAACTTATAACATCGATCATGATTGTTGCGTTAAGTGATAATTATGAGCTGAGTTTGTTAAGCTTGAATCACCAGGAGTCCTGATTTTCCCGACACGTTTTTGCTTACCTGGGTCGGTTCACCCCTGAAAAATACAAACAAACATACAAATACTGATGTTTTCAACAATTAGCGATACAAAACCAGAGCTTATATTTGCTTTCATCGAACCGCTGCTCTGAAATTGATTTGTTAATGACATTTAGTTGAGTTTTTCTAGCCAATTTTATTGGTTGTCTGTAGTTGTCTTCCATAACAGATATAATCTATTATGTAAGGATGTTCGTAAAAGTAGTTTAGAGCTACAGTGTACTTTTATCAAATAATTTGTTCAGTATGATCAATTGGGCTGCTTATCTTAAGTAAAATGACCCTATTTATGTACTCACTTTGATAAGTTTTAAGATACCGCTGATCCAACTCCTTGAGGCACTGGCAATGCTTTGACTCTCTCCATAGAGAATTTCAAAGAAACTTCATTTTCAAGGGTTTTTGATATCGTCTAGTAAGTTTCTTGGCTCTCTGTATTTAAAGTATTCTCATCATGTCTCATGTTCCTAACCATGGTTCCCTAGGCTGGCTCACATGGATTTGAATTAGATATGACTAACTTTTAATCATATCACTGGTTATACAATTGGCTGTAATCTGGAACCTGGAAATGTGGATTTTTAAAATGTATATTGAAGAAGTTTAGATAACATTTGCATGTTGTGTTAATCTTTGTTTCCTAGATGGACTGGTTATTGTGGGTGTGCACTCTGCCAAATTCCCCAATGAAAAAGTAAGTATTTTTCCGAGCAAGATCAGATTTATAATTCCTGACGACCGTGAATACCTTCAATACTGTGAATGCCCTCAATGAAACTGTTTTACATGCAAAACTCATGTTAATGCGTATTTCCATGTGGCACTAACCCATCAAAGGTCCTGGAGAACGTGCAAAGTGCCGTGCTCCGTTATGACATCTGCCACCCGGTGGTTAACGACAGCGAGGCGGTCCTCTGGACTGAGCTGGAGGTGGCCTGCTGGCCTACGCTGGTGCTGCTGGGACCACGAGGAAACCTCCTCTTCTCCTTGGTGGGCGAAGGTCACCGCGACAGACTGCCGCTTTTCGTCGACGCCGCCGTCCAGCACTATGGGCACCGGGGCCTGTTGAAGGGACACGCTGTGGGGACCAAGCTGTACCGGGACTCCCTGCCACCCACCATCCTGTCATTCCCCGGCAAAGTGGCTGTGGACCGCAGCACCAAGAGGCTGGCCATCGCAGACACAGGACATCACCGCATTCTGGTGGTGTCGTCTACTGGGCAGGTGCTGCATATTGTAGGAGGTAAGACATGGGATGCGGCGAGGTCGGGGTTCAAGGGTATGAGTGGCTCATGATCCAGGTACACACACGCACGTTGACATTAATAGACAGGGTTGGCAGGTCCATGCAGCAAGTATTTAATGCCATCTTCACTCTGATGCAACGTGCTCTGTGGGCTACAGTTTTTAATTTCTGGAGGAGTTGGTGAGATAAGTGTTGCAAACCTCTCTGTATTTTCAATTAAAGAATATCTTCCAAATGTAATAATAGGCCCTACGATTTGTAGATATGAAAACAATTGATTTGTCTGGTTCATTCTCAGCAGGCACAACAAACCGTATCAATACAAGACCCCCAATACCTTTTTTTCTTTTTTTATTAGACAAGTTTAATTTCTCCATCATTGATTTAGACCTGAATCCACAGTACTGCCTGCCTTCCCAGTAATAAGGGGTGTGCCACATCTTGGGAGGGGTATTTCTTCAATACATTCTTATCCTGAGAAAGGTTTTTTTTCCGTAAGTGTGAAGCAGAGATGAATGTTGTGCTGAGTATAACTTAAGTAAGCCGACCTGGGTATGCAGCTTGCGGTGGCAGTGAGAAATGGCTGCTGAATTCTTCATTGGCTGCCCATAGAGAACAGTGGCCCCTAGAGAGCTGATGGTGACATAGTGTACGCCCGGCTGGTGGCCAGGTAAGCACTACGCTGTTCTTGACATTGTCACACAAGTCAAGGCACCAGACCACTGGGGACCGCTGGGAGGCTGCCTTGTCAGCCTTTACTGACCTCAATAAAGGTGCCTTGACTGGATCAGCATCAAGCCTGATCCAGATTTTAGGTTTTAGGTAACTGCCATGTAAATGGACAATATACTGTCTCTATAGAGCTCTCTTCTCCATGTGTGCTTTGTGAATGTAAACAGATTCCATTAGTGTATATATGTACAATTGTACATTGAACTATCGTCTGTGCTACATGGTGAAATAGAGCGAAGCCATGCACATGTAACCCTTTTAACATTATCTATGGTGTCACAGGGTCAGAGAGTGGGAGACAAGATGGAGACCTGTCTGAAGCGTTATTCTGCTCCCCTCAGGGTGTGGCCTTCAAAGGGGAGACCGTGTACGTGGCTGACACTGAAAACCACCTGATCCGAAAGGTATCAATTTCCCCTTCCTGTTTGAAAACAATGAAAAACAAAATCAATATATTTTATGTTAAATATGTTTCAAACCATGTACAGTTGGGTGAGATGGAGATTCAACTGGTTTTGTGAGTACAGAATGAGCTATCTTTAGCTAAACAGAGCGGGCCGCGGCTAGCGGAGGTCGCCATCTTTACCCCTAGGGTTAGCATTTGCACAGCTGCTTCTATGCCTGTACTATACAGTTAAATACCACTGTATTGGAATGTCGTGGAAATTCACAGACTCTTGAACTAAAGAGTGAGACTGCAAACAAGATTCAACACACTATTTCTGTTTCCTCTTAAAGATCTTTATTCTATGCTTGCAAGCAGGCTAACAGTGTTACAGAGCAGCTCTTATACACACACATCCATAAATCTGTCGAGGACATTGCCCCTCCAATCTGTTATCTCTCCTTGTCTCCCTCTTTGACCTCTCACACACCTTTTCTGTTTTATGATGGGCTATTAAACTTACACACCAATTCTTTAAGCAAAATAATACACTTTCTAACTATAACAATATATACAAACGTCCTTAAGAATGTAACGTGTGTGTGTGTGTGTGTGTGTGTGTGTGTGTGTGTGTGTGTGTGTGTGTGTGTGTGTGTGTGTGTGTGTGTG
>JAOEHI010025838.1:0-26066 GCA_025447815.1 Percopsis transmontana
GCTTGAATTGACACTCTCGGCTGTCTCAGACGACGACATGTTTTCTTTTACGGCGGACACCGTAGCTGCTTCTTCGTCTTTGCAAAGGTGGGGGTACGCCGTGAGTGACTGGCAGTTTGCAATTCGCAACAATTACCACTAGATGTCACTAAAAACTACACACTGGCCCTTTAAATAATCCACGCCCAGTTCAGGTCGTGGCGTAGCCTAGGGTATATATTTGGATTAATGCCATATGTATTTTACAAAGTTCGTTCCCATCAGCCTAATAAGTAACGTAATGTCATTACTACTTTCCCTAAGTTGCACTGCTTCCATTAGTGCAGCTCATATAAATTAGAGCTTTTATCCAATCAGATTTCTCACCTGTGCTGTCTCTGGGCGAAAATTCTACCCTGTAGACCTTCAGAATTTATCAAATGGGGATGATGTTGTTTATTGTCATATTATTTAACAATCGTATTTCAAGTTTGCCATGGTGGGGTATTCTTTTACAAGCCTGAGCCTTCTAGCTTGCCTAGACGCTCACGTCATGTTTTGTGACATTTGTCACAAAAAGTTTTGAGTAGCGTGATCGAGGGACAGTTACTGAAGTAAAACTAGCTAGCAAGGACAGCAGGATGTATTTTGTTTTCAAGTAGCGATCGTCATTCGGTAAGTCTGATTTCATAATTTGTATGGTACTATTTAATGATGTAATTTGTGAAAGCATACAGTCAGTATATTTTTAATTGTCACCTGGTGCCTGAATTTTGTGTTTTCCTTTACATAAATAAAGACATTTCTACCATAATATCGATGCAGAAAAGGCACAAATTCTGCATAAAAATTCACCAGAATGCAGGAAAATAATTTTTGGACGCTCAAAAATTCCAGACCCCCCGCTTAATGTCCCTCCCCCAATCTTCAAACAAAACCTATGCCCATGAGCTTATTGCACCAACAAGAAAGTGTGTAAATATCAATGATGGGCACCAGATCATTAATCCGATTAATCCCTTAATCGTTAATAAACAAAGTTAATATTTCCGTTAACGATTTAACTTTTAACTTAACTGTGAAAATCTTTATCGGACTACATACCTTTCGTTATATTTACGTTCACCAAAACACCAGAACAAGAACAAGACCAAATCCAATACCTGAATACCTGCATTTTTACCTTTACCTTACCTTTCCAGTAAGATTGCACATTATCTCAATTCTTCAGTATGGCAGTCAAGAGTGAAAGAAAAAAATCTTGTATTACTTCGGTAGTTTTTCTTTTTCACACTTTCGAAGAGCCATTAAATGGGTTGAACCAATCACACCGAACCATTGATGTCACATGACAATAGAAACACTTCTGTACTTCTTTAGCAGCCTGTAAAAGTTTTTATTAAGGTCAAAATATCTACAGAATTAAGAAACCATACGGGAAAGTAGTATGGCTGCAAACCTCGGATATGAAGGCTACTAGACATACTAAAATTCACTACTGGTTTTGTAAACCCCACTGCTTCATAGTCTACTGTAAATAGGTCCACTGTCGTTTGTGATATTTTCATGAACAAAAACGTTTCAAAAACATCCCCCCCTCTGATTGTTTCACAAATATCACCCTGCATATGCCCAACTCTTGAAGTTTCAGTTTCCATCCCAGGTTTGCTGGACAGCGTTATTGAAATTAGCATCAACAATTTAATAGATTCCAATTTATCAAAGTTAACTTTTTGATTATTGGATTAACGTTTAATAAAGTTAACTTTTAGCTGTGTCCACCACTGGTAAATATAATATACAACGCTACCTCAGCGCAGTGCATCTCTGCAGGAACAAAGTTTGTTGTGTGCCCTCTGATCGTCGTAAATCCCCCTTTTTACATTATGTACCTGGCTTTTTAAAATTTAATCAAAGTATTCATGAGGACCTGTCCAGTGTCACCATTAATGATTATTCATGTTGGTATTCCACACAAGCAGCTGGATAAACCACCTCGAGGAGAGAACATGGAATGATAACAACATGAGGACAGGGGAAAGAATGGGATAAAGGTATTCGTTTCACAGTTTAAAACAGCAAATATCCATATGTTCTGGATAAGAAAATTATAAAGCTAAACCTGCCTCTATTAATATCTTGGGTTGCCTGAATGCAACAACAAATAAACCAGTACAAGTAAAAATACTTGAACTTTTCCAATAAGAATTCAGAATTGTAATATACCAGCCCAATTCAGACAATGCTAATTTTCAAAGTACTTTCCACCCAGATTACCTGGTTTTCAATTTGAACACGTATTGCCCTGGGGTGTCCTTCCATGGATGGTGGGAAACACAAATGGCTTTGGCTTGCTGCCAGTTTGTGATTGGATTCGTTAATGATTTTTCTAGACAACACATGACAATGACCACAGAAACAGAACAGCAGGTTTACGTTCCAGCCCCTGGGTTTTACAAAGGTTCCTGCCACATGCACAGCTGTTGAGTTGCGCTTAATTGTTAACTACACATGACAAAGTATGCTGTTTGTGGCCACACAGTAGTCTGTGTTTTTCTACAGTAGGCCTACATATTCACAGGCAAAATAGTGGACAATTTTCTACACTGGGGAAATGCCGATAGCTAGTGGTGCGGATTGCTTCTGTAGTCTCGTAGTCTTTTGATAGTATTTCCAATCACCATTGCTTTCACTATCAAGTTCACCATGCCGGTTATGGTGTCCAGGCTTAAGCAAACAAGCAATATACTTAGGCTTCCTTTATATCAGTGTTAATAATGCCATTCAGATACACCAGCGAATTTGGGGTATGTGTACGTGTGTCGAACCACTTGACGGTGTGAGTCGTACTTCCCGGACTAAAGACTTGGCTTGTATTGTGCCTAGAGTTGTGCCAGAGGTTTATAAATTCATTAAAATTAATTATTTTAGGCCTATCATTGACATGAATAGGTGCCACATGCAAAGAGGTTAGGCTACTTCCCAAAACAAAAGACACAAAAGCAGACAGAAGAATAAATCATGACTGTATTTGTGTTGACTTAGCAGGGATAATAATAAATGAGAAAAGTTGATCTACAGGAGAATATTTGAAAATAGCAATATCACCTGGTGGCTGGATTTTGTCTTTTCCTTTACATAAATAAAGACATTTCCTACTTAAACTGATGCAGAAAAAGCACAAATTGGTGCATAAAAATTCACCAGAATATAGGAAAAGTGTTTGATGCTCAATATTTCCTGGGGGACGACACCCCGACCCCCTGCTTAATGTGTCCCCCCCAATGTTCAAACGAAACCTATTTCCATGTTTGACATTATTGTTGGGCTGACCATCATCCCATCCTCCTCACACTAAGTAGGGAACTGACCTGCACAAATATTATAAACAGAAGAATGGACAATGCACTTTCCAAGTTTTCAGGATCTTTATAGGCATTTGTTCAAAATGGCACTGCTCTTCTATAGTTCTGGACAAGCACTTGGGGTTTTGAAGTTTTTGTCTCTATCTATTATTTGGTCAATCAAATGGACTGGCTAAGTATTGTAGCACATGTTTAGGTCTACCACTGTGTGCAATGAGAGTGAGTAGTAGTTAGCCTAGCGATCTACATCAAAACACCAGGCTCAAGTAGTGGCTGGTTTCTAAGCAACACACACACACAAGCACACACACACACACACACACACACACACACACACACAACAAAACTATTCCACTGGTCCCTGCAGAGTCATGTGCCTCTAGTCTCAGAGGGTATCTCCAACCCCCCACACTATACTTCAGATCAAGAGCTCAAACATCATCCCACTTAGGATTCATGCGACGGAAACCTGTGTTTGTGTTTGTGTTTGGATTACCTGGCTCATAAGAATCAAGTCAATGCAGAGAAAAAATATTTTTGGATAATTAGGTGCCTGTCAAACCGCATCAAGCTCTTGTCAGCATTTCTCCACAGTGTTAAAACAAGACACCAGAATTACGGCATGCAATATTGGCAAAGACTAAAGAAATAGTGTGGCAAAACTATGTTTGTTTTGTCTCAGTCTTGTTAATCAGCGCAATGTGCTGAACATAATATACAACAATATTTGTTTCTCAAAATGCTAAATACATTGCTTTAATAATTTTCTTCTCTACTCTCTAATACTCTAATGATTGAATTAAATGTTTCAATATGATTTATATCTGGGTAATCACTGTGAGTTTTTAACATGTTTTAAGCATGATTTGACTATTTCTTGAGAGATAAATAGGCCTTAAACTCCTGGCAAAGGTATATTTTACTATCACTTGTGTTTTCTGTCAATAGTTATTTTGGTTATTAAGTTGTTGGGTTGTTTCATTTAGCGATAATTGGTTTATTTTCAAATTATTATGTAGGCTTATTGGTAGTTATTTGTTGTTTACTTGGTTATTCCTTTTTTATTCTTTGCTTTATTATCTTCAGGGCAAACCAAACAAGTTTTTCTGGCATTTTTGTCATCCAAACAGGGTGTGGCTGTGCTGCTCGGGCTTCACTTAGGGCCTCTGGTCATCTGCCCGTGTCAGTTTGGAGTGATTCAATAGTTTAACAATATGTTTTTCTGTGAACAAATTACATGTGGTGTAAGCAAGTTCCTTAACCTCTTTTAGCTGCTGTACAGCTGTCCCGTGCACCCAGCGTGCTGTTCTTGGTTGGAGACATATTTGCCCCGTTTACAAAATATTTTAATACACATTGTCCATGACCTTCCTGGTCATTTGTTTTAAATAGAAATATATTTAGTATACAAGTATTGGTATTACACTTCCTGTGTCTATCTAATAATTGTCTTGAATTGTGCGAACGTCTGTCTTCCTTTTTTTAGTAGCAACTGACCTGTGCGGGAACCTCTGAAGTTGATTTTTTACAATTTGATTTCTCCAGGTGCAATTCCGAGTGGCGTAGTTAACAATCGTATAGCTCGTAATGCCTTAGCCAATCTGGTCACACTAGGTGACCTAAAGTAAAGAACTGAGATAAATTGAATAAACTGGTATAGAAGAAAAATGTAAAAAGTAATAACTAAAATTATTAGGTCATTTAGCAGACGCTTTTATCCAAAGCGACTTACAGTGAGTTCAGTTACAAGCATTACAAGGTGCAGATGGGGGTCAGAGTCGGGCCGACAACGCAGTTGAATCGGCTGTCATCGGGGAAGTGATGGCCGATAGACTCGTGCGACAAGCTATCAGAGCTATCAAAAATACAGTTGTGCGTCGTATAGTGTGAGCACTGATGCAATACGATTTCAAGTATATCCTGTTGGAACCACATTGCTGTAGGCTGACGAGCAGAACGGAAAGCTGAATCTCGAGAAGAGTAATTTAGACCGAGCGTTAACGCTCGTTGAACTGTGGCGGCAGCAGCCTTGTCTGTTAGCTCGCACTAATAACATGAATTGTAGTTCAAACCTTCAACTCTCTTTGTTAAATTGACAAGGCATAATGTCCCCGTTTGTCAACTATTTTCTTGTAATGCGTAAACGTCTTCTCTTTTTATCCGCCTCAGCGCACATAACAGTGCAAACAAGCAAAGCTGCACGCGAACACAGAAACCGCCAGTCATTCGTGGTGAAAACTTGACTGGTGACATTGCGATCAACTGGAATAGTGTCAGCCCCCCTGTAGTGAGGACTCCACCGTCTGGACAGGCGATTAGATTCTTGACAGATCGGGCGAGATTATTTTGGTTGGGTTGTGTTCTTCACCACTATTAAGGAATGTGGAAGATAAGAGGAATTCTGTATATCCCTTTTAATGGATGTATAAGGGATATGATTGCTTGTTTTGCAGATATTTACACGTTTAATCATTAGACAGTCAGACATGGAGAAGATTTGTAGATATTTTTCTTCCTCTGAAGGATTATGATAATGATTAAGACAACATAGCTAGAAGGCAGAAGTCAAATCTCTTTAATGGCAATATGACCAGGATAAAGGAACACAAATCTAATTAGGTTGGGTTCAGCCTGCTTCTTTATCCCTCTCACCCCCCACCTGCCTCACTCTCAATTTCTCCATTTCTTGATTCAGACCTCGTATTAAGTTAGTTTTCCTTCTGCCTTATTGTACACCATTCCTCCTCCCCCCTCGTCCCCCATGTCCCTATTACAGCGGTGGTCTGGCAGTCAAGTTTTGGTCAAGTGTGAGTATTAGCGCATTTATCTTCAGTGCACGTGCTCTAACATCCGCTGCCGAATGTTAAGACATCTCTTTGTCTCGTCTATTGCTCTCCTCCCCCACACCTCTCATACCCGACACCTACTCCCATTCTCTTTACAGTCTAAGCCTGTATGAGGCCTGGATAGGAGTTTGGTTGTTAAGATGTGCCCCGACACTTCCTTCCTCCCTACCCGTGCCTTCTAGAGAACATACTATCAAAGATGTGACCTCCCTGTAGCTGTCACACTGACCTACGGTCACTGAAATGCTGTTAAATAATGAAGATTTTAGACTTTTTCCTTGTATGTCTAGTCATTCTCTAGGTAGAAGTGTGCATCCCCTTTCTGACAAATGCTTCCCTGTGACAGCAGTTTGTGAAACGGGGCTGTGTTTTGTTTTTTTTTGTCTGGAAGACAACCTGCATGCTTTATTTTCCCATGGTGGTGGGTGGCATAGCCCAAATTTAGGAACGTTGGTCTCTGTCTCCTCTCTGTCGAAGCCTGCTTTGGACGTGTCACACAACATGTTTCCATAGCATTTCTTTGTGTTATGCTGTCTGTATTATATTGCATCGTTGTCATCAATCTACACCTGAACATCTTCAAACAAGAATCAATGCACATTTATCTCCCAGCATGTAGCAGAGGTAGACTGTAGAGACCCTGTTCCAGGTGCGTGCGTGCACGCACACACGCACACACACACACACACACGCACACACACACTTTACTTGTTCACTTACTGTTCTCTGGAAACCCACCTCTCAATACCCCTGCTGGAGATGAGTAATGCCCCCAGTAGCGATTATAGCAGGGGAGAAGAATGGGTGGGATTTCTAGGTAGGAGGGCTTCAGAGGAAAGCGGGGTGGAGGATGCTCATGCTTTGCTATTCTGATGGATCTCTGAGACACCAAGCTGTCCCCTGGGATGAGAACATGTTCAAGAGAGATACAGCTATTTTATTGCCAGAGGGTTGCCTGGGGGATTGCTTTACAAGTGTGTGTGTCTGCACACACATGTGTGTGTGTTTGTGTTAGTCTGAGTTTGCTCATCTTAGAGAGGGTAGCACATACAGCTCTGCAGCTTCGACGGTCATTATGATGTAGAGTATTATGTACTGTATGCTGCATATTCACTGCTGCTGATCTTCTATGAAATTAGTTGTAGGTGATGCAGTTAAGAGTCCACGTAGAAAACGGCATCAAGACGGGCTGTGAACAAACCACACACAGTAAACACGTCCCCCATGTATAGCTACACACTGTATCGCCCCCCCCCGTGTTAACAATTAGTGGTGAGGAGATGACGGTGTAGACTGGTACCACTGATGAGGAGGTGTTGGTTGTGGGTCATGGTAGTATAGGTTACTGGTGAGGAGGTATTGCTAGTATGCTATGCTATGTTATGGTGGTATAGGAGGTGTTGATAGTGGGTTTTATAGACTGACAAATTGCTGTACCTCACTCAGGGGCAGGTGTATGTACGTTAGAAAGCGCAGTGTCAACAGCGACTTGGCCAGTCAGCAGGTAGCGCATGCTGTGCCTTGTCATTTTACGGATGTAGTCAACCTGCGGCTGATCACGTAATCAGCGCATTTCACTGCCCTCTAACCATTATTTGCTGTGCCCGGTTGCTGAATCGGAAGTTCGATATCATCTCTGATTTCTTCCAGTAACTGTATTATTGCATGGCTGCTTGATCTGTAACGCTTGATGACTCCACAAGAGTCATTCTTGTGGAGAAAATCCACACGTCTCCTTGGCCTGTGTCCATATGGCCTATGGTTTTGGTAGGGACGGTAGGGACATGTCCCTATCAATATTAAGGGACCATTAAATTGTCCCTACAAACCATTTCTATGAGGGAAATGCAAAAAAAACATAGCAAATTATGATGGAGTGAGCCCCTGATGAAAGGCGTGTTCTGACCGAGGTACAGTAAAATGCAATTACCAGTGTCATGTCAATTTGAGCAAATAAACTTTATGATAATAGTGTCATTATAATCATGCAAAATGTTGTGGAACTCGTCTTGCTAATTAAATGAATATAGCGACCCATTAAAGTGTATCAGCAGTAGCAGAGAAAGATTTCCCTACCAAATTTCAACCTAAACCTACCCTCTTGCCTGTGTCTTCGTCTTGCTCGCACCGCAAAACAGACATGCGATTTCCCCAGCAGTTTTCACACATACAACGGAATAGGTCATCAGATTCTCCTTACGCATCTCCTCCCATGTTTTTGCACTAAACTCCCACTTATCCTCGACTTCCATGAATGCATGTGCATGAGTAGGAAAAGCGTAACTTGCCATTCTACGCTCTTGCGGCAGGCAGAATGCGGTTTTAGCCATGTGCTGTCTGTTCGTACATAGGCCTACCATACCATGTTATTAGGCACAAGTTGCGACGAAATTACGCCTAAAACGTCGCCAGAATGTTAGTAAATTTGCCCCTGACTATTACACCTGTGACTAACTGTGCTGTGCTCCAGTGCCTCAGTTGTAGTGACCTGACACTAGACACCAACAAACCCCCTCTTTATATCTACATTGATAAGCTTCAAACAAACTGGTCCGCCCAGACCAGGCCGTCGGGTCTGATAAACAGACCAACAGCAACAACAGGAAGTCAATTTATGCCTCCTTGCGAACAGACGCGACATCCTCAATGACAGAAATCCATAGTTATGTGTGGTCTCATTGAACTGAAGAAGTTTAAGTTTTCCATGTGGACAGTAACCAAGTTGAAAACAATGTTATACATTACCGTAGGTTGGATCATGGACTGTTGTTAGAAATTAATAGTAGACCTAATAATGCTTTAATATTTTATTACCTGTTCTCCTTTTCAACAATGTTTGGTATTAATCTTAAACCAGATGACCAGGAATAGTCATTCAGACTAAAATGTATCAATTAATTAATAAATAAATATTGTCAAAATTGAGAAGTATTCATATATATGTCAAACCGCTAAACAGTATCTACCGCATCTAAATGAAGTAACTGAGTAATATTATGGGTAAGAAATAGCCTATATACTGTATCACCAGATTTACATCTCTAATGGGTCCCCAGGCTTTACGCATAATGTTACAGAAGCACAGACCTAATTAAATGTGGATAATGGGCTGCCTCATTTATGACAAATAATTTAATCTGTATTCCTTTTGTCATGACACATTATTGTAGAGAAACATTAGAATCACTCTGTGTGATAGTAAATTTACTACACATCTCCTTGAGTTTGCCTGCCTTAATACTGTAATGTATCATGTATGTGCATCTGGATATAATCACAGGCTTCAAACATGAAACGTGGTTAGAACATTGCAAACACATTGCAGTTATCCAATCTGCACTGTGACAATACATCCCACATTTCTGTCATTTGACAGTGACTTTACTTTTCCACTTTCATCGTACTCATGACACAATTACAATCTTGCAGGCCGATGCTCAAAAGAGAGAGCCCAACAACAGGCCATAATAACAAACTAAATGGGGTTTTAACTTGATAGTTGTTAACTCCACAAATATATCTTCATGCCTATAGGGTCAAGTAAAATCTTACTTGGTGGACCTTTTAGGTAACATAAGTTATTGTTAGTGTAGGTCAGGTCGGGAGTTACTGTGTAAGGCAATGGAAACAAATGCATGAAAAGTGTGGTCCACTAAGACTTGACAATACGGTGAACTGCTGTACTAGCTCTGCCGCCTGGTTACACTTGACTGGCCCAGTACAGTCTTACTCTTATCTCTGCTCTGAACTGTGTTCATGCTGGTGTGGCTACCATGGCCACCCTTGTGTTACACAAACCCTCATTAAATCCCACTCTGCTGCCGGCCTGCCGGGCTCACAACCTCAAGAGGGGACTTATGTTGGGCCAGACAGGGAACGGCCACACATTTAACTACATCTGAAGTGATCTCCTAGACAACTGTGGGGGTGATATTAGTCTGTATGGGAGGGAATGTCGGGAGGTGTGGTTCAGGGGACTTGGGGATTGGGAACAGGTGTGGGCCAATAACTAATCACCTATCTCAAACAGTAAAGGGGCGCGGACCAGAACCGCGGACACATGCCAGCAAGCAGAGAGGCCAGCAGTATGTTAAACAATGCTATTCCAACAGAGAACATAAGAACAGCAGTTTGGCTAAATTTTTCCTGGCATGCTGATAGACCCAGGTATCCCAGTTCAAAAAAGAGATTTGTAGGCTCCACAAGGATTAAACGGTCCACTGGGGTTAATGGCTGGACGGCAAATTTCCAATAAAGTGCACATCTCACTAACAGCACATTTCACTGGCTCAGGGGGGTATCTATCAACATAGAGAGCACATACTAATACTGTGTACATGATCATGCACCTTGCCCTTGCAAATTAAGCTATTGTGTCCCTGGACGTCAAAATAGCTGACTGCTCAGCCTTATACACTGTTATCCCTGAACTATGTATTCAAGGCCATCTCCCTTGACAGCTAACACATACCCAAGCCATTCATCATAAATGTTGGTCTGAACTGAATTTGTAAGAAATTAAAAAGAGAGATGAGAATAGAAGAGAGACAGAGAGAGAAAGCTAAAGCGGAAATATAGAGAGTTGAAAGTGAGAGATAATATTATTCCATCCTACCATAGAGTTAACAGCAGGGGGAAAAACAGTTTGTTTTATCATATACAGTAGGCGGATCCCAGGGGGAACAGAGGACACCATATCCCCCCAGTATAGCTTTACTGTTCTCGCTATCATACATTTTATCCTCGTGTCATTCAGCTAATCCTCACACACTCCTGTCATTTGCTTCATTCCCATACTCCCTCCTTTTTCACTCCTCTCCCAGTGTGTCACCATTATAACTGGATCACTGTATGGTGCTAGCTATACTGTACGTGTGATTAATAGAATGTTCTGAGGTCCCCAAAGAGCCAGGTTTTGTCAGTGGCCTCCTTATTTCAAAGACACATCACTCTTCATATTTATTTGGCTTTTAGTGTTTTTCCACCCTATATTGACAGATTTTTCTCTAGTTTTTGTACATTTGAGATGGACATTGATGCAGGCTATATTTCTAAAAGAGATTAAAAACTAGAAACATTTCTTATTGTGAGGTGTCTCAATTTATATTAAAATATTAAATTTATATTAAAAACAAGTATTAAAATAATATTAATAATATGATTATTATTTTAATGTTTCCTCTATGTCCTGAATAAATAGTCTAAAGGGAGGGGGTTGTTTTACCCAGTTACTTACTGTTTGGCAATTTTATATGATTACCTGATGTCAATAAAATAGATATGTGGCATTTAAGTCACCAAAAAACAATTATTTTCCAGGGCTCCTCTCACACCCTAAACAACTCCATTTTGGAGACATTGATTTCTACATATCTGATACATCCATAGTTATGTTGGGTGTCATTTAAACTGAATGTTTCCAGACTGGGGAGATATCTGGTGTTGCCAATAGCTCAAATCTTCCCTTGCTATAGATACCTTGCTGTAATTTAGCCGTCAAGGGATTATAAAGTCCTGAGAAAACTCGGGGAAGAACAACTTCAATACACTTTTTTACATCAAAATCATGATCATGACCTACCTGTATCTTTCACCAAAGGCATGCATATGAGTTATTTATTCTCAGTAGAACCAAAGTTACAGATACCTCATAGTATTTCTTCAAACATGATACATTTATCATTTTGATATGGATGCTATAGTGTATTGTAATGTGAAAATAATGCATAAACTATGCATATGCACTATGCATAAAGCTATACATATTTTATGTATTTTACAAATATTTGTTATGGTAATATGTCTGTTATTATGTCTGTACCAATGTTTAATGTTTCATTTGTTTATGAGTGGTTTCATAATTAGAAAGGGTTTTACACAAATGTCATTAAATTCGCTACAGTTTAGCCAAGAGGATTAAGAGAGGCCTGAACACCACTCATGTAACCCATGTTTACATTGTCATTATGTGCTTAAAAATCATCCAAATTGTTTATCCACAACAAGACAGAAATGATCATACCTAAAACCTTTAGCTTTAATACTGTTTTTTTCTTATATAATTTACTTTTCATCCTGCCAAAATATATGTGGTAGTTAAAGCAATTTGTTGCATGCTCTTTGCACTCAGTTTTGCATACAGAGTAATTAAGATGCAAATCAGAGGAGATAAAACGTGCTCCTGGAGAAATGAAATGAAAATGTTATTTATCCCATAACTCTTTTAACATTGTTAAAGGAATACATCAATATGCATGTCAGCCCTCGACTCAAGCTGTACTAACACGGGCTAGTATGTGTATATGTATGTATGTATGTATGTATGTATGTATGTAGTGTTATGTTAGAACAAATGGGATGTATTTTTATAACTGATTTTCTGTAATGTACACATAGTATCTTACCAGGAAATCCAGTATGTCTCTCACTTTGTGAGTATTTGTGAAGAGAAAACACAAGTGTGCACTTGTGTTTTAGCACTACACTTTTTTAGCTAAAGGTCAGCATTTATTACATGGCTGAGATCTGGAAAAAAGGTCAGAGCCTATATGAAAAGGCTGGATGGCTATCACAAGCACATGAAATACATCAGGTCCCTGAAGAAGATACCAGAAGATACCATACTGTCATTATGAGATGCCATTGTTGTATACAGGTACTAACCATTGAAAAATCAGTCGAACAAAAAGCACTACGTCTGTTAATGTGTCAGTTCTGAACACAGTTGGAGAGTGTCACTTGCCTTAGAGCTCAGATATCATAGATGTAGATATGACATTTAAACCAGAACACACAGTGGCATGTAGTGGCCACTAGCTGGTTTGTCATGATGTTTCTCTCAAAATATCATGCCGTTTTCTGACTGTTATCACATTTTGATAAAGAGCAATTGCATGTCCATAAAAGATGCATTCCATTAAAATAATCATCACTCCCCAGTAAGTCATTACACAAAGTCAGAATTATGAACTGAAGACGGGACATGTTTTAGCTGGCAAGGGTTTTTAAGTGTTATAAATTGCTGATGACAAGGTCAGTAAATTGGCAACACAAGCTCTGGACCTATCTTAGTGGGAAAAAAGTAGAAAACAATCATTTTTGTTTCTTACAAAAACAGTAGGTTTGTTTTTTCTGTCAGTATGTAAGAGGTGGTTGTTACTTGTATTGTGTGGCTGAAATAAACAGCTGCAGCTTCGTTAACTGGCCAAAGAGAAGAGCTTCTCACCGGTTAATTTAAAACCAAACCCAAAATATTTTTCTGAAGTCACAGTTATCAGTGACTCCAGTCAGAGTACATCTCTGATGCATGTACCTGTACCTATGCATGTATTCATGTATTGTTGTATGCACTTACAGTAGTTACTTTTGTATGTACTTTTGTATGTAGCTACTGTATGTGTGTATAAGTAAAAGTAGCCTACATACTCACGTAAGTACACACACATACACACATCTTAAATATATATTTTTACAATGTACTTTTTCTACAAAATGTTTTGTTTTTGCAGTGTGGATTTTCTTAACCCTACAACAGTAGTCTATTTTTTTGCCTTCTACTGTATTAGTGGCCTACTTCAGCTGAGGTGGTCTGTGTATATGAGAAAGGGGTAATAGTTTCTGACAGGGTGTGGAATTTCCTCAAAGCCATTTAGATATGGCCAGAGTTTCTCCAAAGACAGGATCCAATGAGTGACACCTCCGCAAACACTGGCACCAAGCGATCCCGTTCTCCCTCTGGCTGACTGTAATCATTACTGATGGCCCCTGTATGCTATCTAGCCTCCCAACAGCACACGTTTCACTCAAGCTTTTAGATGGGTATCAAAATGCATTACCTCCGAAGCAGTGTGCCAGTGTGTATGAAGCAGGGGTGGAAATAAAGATATTAACGTTGTTGCCTGTCCAGAGATCCTAAGGCAAAAACCAGAGCCTAGTATACTGATACAGCAACAGTTAACGATGCAACCCAAAGAGTATAAACCAAACATTAAGGTAATATATTGTGTCATCATTGTATTTTAACTATATTGGTTGGATAATTACTTCATTTAGTCAGGCTCTCTCATTGAGATCAAGATATCTTTTTCATGAGAGTCTTGAGAACTAAATCGCATATACAAAACTACTAACAATATTAAACAAACCCTAGACAACCCATAAACACTAAAATTTGTCATTTACTTACAATTACAAGTATTTAGGAGCAGATAGGGGTTAGGCATATTACTAAAGGATGATTGCATTTGAGCCGTATTTTTCGTCTGGGTGTCAACCACTATAAGCTGTAGCCCCCCCTGCCCCGATGCTAAATGAAACAGTCAAAGGTGTCTCTAAAGAAATTAATAAAATATTTCTTGGTATAGGGGAACAACCTAAGCTGTTTACCTTATTGAAGGAAGTTGAAAATACAATATGATACAATCATTTTCTTTGGCAGTATATTTCGCTTAACCAAAGCATTGTAAACTCCAGAACATGCACGTGACAGGCCTGAGTGCAAAATTGCCACTTAAATTGCAGCATGGTACAAGAAGAGCACAGACGTGATGGGGTTAGTTGTTAGCACCAGCAGTATTGTCAAACAGATCACAGGACGAAATGAAATGACGGTTAAAAGCTTCAGCCATTTCAGTTTTTCTGGTAATGGGACAATTTTCACCAGTAATTTCAGGTGGAACTGAAGTTGCTGAGTTCTTTTTTTGAGGTTTCATTATTTTCCAGAACATGGCCCTATTACCCTTGCAGAGTTGGGGAGAATGCAAGTAGAAATCCTTCCTAATCAAGCTGATCACCCGATTCCTGCCTGAATTTCAATCACCCTTAGTACCCAAGTTTCTGTTGTGAACTGCTGTGGAGTGCTGGAGAAAACCAGGTATTTTATCTATTTTTACTGTCTCGTAAGGGACGTGTCAGTAATGCTATGCAAGGGAAATGGTTTTCTTTTTTAACTGTAATAAATCATATAGGATATCTTGTTCAATAAAACGTTGAATAAATATTTCTTGATTCTAGTGTTTTTTAATACAGGCTACTGGACAGTGATCACTGATGTCCTGTAGTAGAACATCAGATACTGTTTGCTTATGGTGTTTGTTGGTAAGAAGGACAGGTTTCAATCTTACCTCACTGACAGAACAGAATACATTTCCTTCGAAAGTGCAAGGTCCCGGGCACACGCTGTCACCTGTGGTGTCCCCCAGGGGTCAGTCCATGGGCCCATCTTTTTCACTCTATACATGCTCCCCCTGGGCCATATCATTAGTCGCTATAGAATCTCATTTCATTCCTATGCTGATGACACACAACTCTACATGATAACTGACACACACTCCTCTTCTCTATCAATACTCACCACCTGTTTGGAAGAGATAAAGGTGTGGATGAAACACAATATTCTCCAGTTGAACCGCTCCAAAACTGAAGCATTTTTTGTTGCCACCCCACACCAGATCCAGTCATCCTTCATAAATACCATTATTTTCCCTGGTCATGACATTCCTCTCTCCACATCAGTCACCAACCTTGGTATAAGATCTGACCCTCAACTTACCTTTGAAGCCCATATCAAACACCTCTGCAAGATCTCCTTTTACCATCTCAGAAATATTGCCAAACTCTGTTCTACACTCACCTTAACTGATGCTGAAAAGCTGGTCCATGCCTTTGTCCACTCAAGACTGAATTAATGCAATGCATCCCTAACAAGAGTTTTCAGAGACTACTGTATGTGCAGAACATCGCTGCAAGGATCTTGAGAGTGCGAAAGTATAAACACATAATGACCGTTCTCCATTTACTTCACTGCATGGCTTCCCATCTCTGCCAGGATTGAATACATGGTCTTCCTCCTTACTCAACAGTGCATTTATGGCAATGCCCCCCCCTACCTGAAAGAACTACTCACCCCACTAACCTCAACACAATCCCTCTGCTCTACAAATTAAAATCCCTCTTCCTCCCCAAGACTAAGCTCAAATCCAATGGGTGATCGGGCTTTTTGCTCTCTCCCTTGACAATCTGAGGGCATTCGAGACTACTGAGAGTTTAAAAAAAAAAATCCATAAAGCAATATATCGCGAAATTTATTTTCGCGATATACTACATCGATTTCCAGCTCAAAAATCGATTCTTTATAAAGATTCTCGTTTTAAACGGTGTGTGAACTACAACTACTAGATGTCGCAGTATGGCTAGTTACCTAGAATTGACGATGTGTGGTATACACATCGGCTTTATATTTTTAAGGAGCTGCTGTGATTTTGGCAGCTGCGACCGTCATGTTTCACTCTACCAGAAATGTGGGCCTCAGCTCTCTTTTTACATTTTCAGTGAACTATGTGGAATATCGCAATATATCGCAATATGTATTGTATCGCAATGCATCGTGATATAATCGTATCATGACCCTTGTATCGTGATATGTATCGTATCGTGAGGTCCTTGCCAATACCCAGCCCTAACTTTTAATTTCTGGTTGCTGCTTTTATGCTTATATTTTTATGATGTTAGCTTTTAATATGTACTTTTATATTGATGTTTTTACCTTGTAGCACTTTGAGATTTGTTTCAAATGTATAGTGCGTTACAAATAAAATGTATTATTATTATTATTATTATTATTATTTTTATTATTAATATCTATTAACGTGGATTTAGCTGACTTGGCACTCTTTGCATCTGGCCTAGCTGGTATTGATCAGCTGAATGAGATTTAATTCCATTCAGAGCTCTTTGAGCATATCTGTTTTAGAAGACAGCCAATCACCCATAATTAATTAACTAGGAAGCTGCATGACCTGACATACCAGTATATATCTAATTTCTTCCAGCGACTCTATATTTGCTGATACACAAGCTCTGTGGTAGTCCCTGGCAACACTGTGGTTGTGTATTGTGGTTGAAACCAGGGTTTCAACCAGGGTGTATTTGTTGCTCTTCTCTACCTCTCCCACCAATGTACTCCTAGGGTCACTCTACTTCTCTCCTTACGGCCACATACACTCTAATGCACAGCTGTGTTTCATGTCTCTTTCTCCATCTGCCTCCATCTTGCTCTTCCTTTAATGAAGTGGAAACAAACCAACTGTCCTCCGGTTCAAGAGTGGAAGTGCTATAGCATGGTAAATATGGCCCTAATGACCAGGCAGTGGGGGGTTTGGATATGTAATGAGCGAGCTCTCCTGCTTCGCCCTGATCAAATGGGAGTCTACTAATTTGATTTTCCCTCTTGACCTCTATTCCTCTAAGGAAGATACAATGTGCAGGGTGTTTTGGAAAATCTCATAGAGCAAGAAGAAAAATCAAAAGTGCAAGAGAGATTGTGCATTAAGTGGGGGGAAATATAGAAATGAGCTACAGCTGTGATGCTCACACGTAATGCACAATTTTATATAAAAATGGTCCACCACAATGCTAAAGCCAGTGTCTGTAACTGTAAGGTGGCTAAAGCCAAATGTGCGGCTAGGAGCTGTTTCTGGAATTCAGCTGTGGAATAGCCTTCAACTAGCCATTAAGCTGTAGTACAGGTCAGAAAAATGATTTATGGGAGACAATAGGCAAGCGTAGATCACTAGTGTGTGAAATGTATGTTTTAATTTTCGGTGTTGTGTGGTTCATGTGCTATGCTGTGGGGTTTCAACATATGTACTAATTAATCAATGCATGCATGCTGAAAACCAGTCATATGTTGAAAAACTAGCTGAACGTGGAAGTGTTTTCCATGCCTGGTACGGAACGGAGAGAACGGGATGAGATCCAATAAAGTGTAGGATTTGTTTTTCCATGTGACATGATAACTTGCAATTTAAATTGTTGAATTGTGTAGTTTACTTTTCAGGTAGGTGTGTTTACTTTTACATACACCGTGCTTAGTTAAGCTTGTCTAGCTTGCATTTGCTGTGCCATTTTTCATGCCCACATCTATAAAGTGGTCATTCAGGCCTGTGTCTCATTAATATGAATGAGCTTTGAGCTATGACAGAAAACAAACAAACAAAAAAACAGGGGACACAGAGTAGATTGTTTGTACCCACGTGTCCACATTATGGATCCACATTGCTCGTGTTAGTTTAAGTATAATTGCTATGAAGGAGTAGTGTGTATTTGTTGGCCAGAGGGGACAAAGCAGAGTTGAAATGGGTCCTCACAGGTTTGCTCAAGGTAGTTCCTCTCAAAATGATTTGATGATGAACTAATGATTTCATGGCGTTTGGAGGCAAGACACCATTTCTGCTCAGATAAAAAATTACATAATTATAAAATTACATAATTGTAATTGTAATAATTGTAAGATATTATGTATACATTCATCTCTATACAGTAAATAGATATCTGTATATGAATACAGAATCTGTAGGCGAAGGCACACGATTTTGGTATTGGAAGCGTCCTGGTTTACATTTGTAGTCCGAGTAGTATTGACCAATCACGTTTGAGCGAGCTTTGGTTGCATGAAGGTAAACAATCCGTGTGGAGAGCAGAAGTGGCAGGACACATTGGCCGAAATACAATCTAAAAAAAAAAAGTCTAATGTCTGATGACATTTTCATTAAACTCCAACTCCATTCTCTCTCTCAAGTTGCTAATTAGACTGTAAACAATGACCGGTGCACGGAAGAGGAAGTCTTGGCCCGGATATCCGTATTCCATTATCCGGATATCTACTGTCTAAACCGGAACACCAGAAATATTGACCCTTGCTCCCAGAGGTAAATCGTCCTCAGACAGATAGCCGATGTGTTCCGAAAGTGTATATATTACGTTACATTAAAGCAAAATCAGTTCAATGGTTATATAGAGCTACATTCCACTCCACTATAAGCCAGTCCTGTCATTAGCTGATCTCCGACATGTGGCTGAGACGACCACTTCACAAGCCACCGAGGGACCGTGGCGTCCCTATAAGGGAAAACACACAGCAGGCGTCTACATTGATGGTAGCAAACCTCCCATGCTGCAATCAAGAGACCACGTGTCTGAATGATGTCATTAAAGAAAAGGAGCAGTATTCTGTTTTTTTTACACTCATACCCCTTTATTTATGTTATTTCCTCATTCATTCAAGCAACATATTTCTAATATCCTAAAATGTAATGGCATTACGCTAGTTATGCTAAGCCCTTTGTTGAATTCTACACTAGGATTAAGCTTCCTCTCTGCATGGTGACGTTAAACAGGTAGTGTGCATCGGACTAAGGATGACAAATCTATTATGCTCCCCAGTTTAGAAATCCTCTAGATACTTGTTGAACTAATCCAATATTTATAATATAAATTATGGAATGCTAATTAAGAAGTCCTTAACACAGACCTAATTTAAGTATAAGTAATACTATTCAAACACATCCAATTCAATTCTATATGAATTTCTTTGATAAAGTCAGTTTAGATAGGACTATTCCATGCGCATTATAATGATGATATAGCTACATAGCTCCTCATCTTATGAAGAGAAAAGACTATGTAAAAAACGCTATACAGGAGAATATACATGCTTTCGTGACACCTGCTGGTGTCCTCTTCTTTTCTGTCATCATGCATCCATCAACCCAGCAGTAGAAACACGCCGCCTAACTCGTCCTGTGTTCAGCAGTGTCCGTCGGAGCAGGGCACATTCTCATTCTATACCCGCTTATGAAGACTGAAATAAACTGCAGGGGAGTTGTTTTAGGTCATGAAAAATAAAATCTAGCCTACCTCTCGGGTGATATAAAGAGGCAAAGCGAAGAAGAAAAACAAAACTATATAAGAATCCACCAACACTTTTTTTGTATTGATTTGCACTTCACACCCACCCTTAAGGATTTGGATTATAAAAATTCTGTTTTTTTTCAAATGACGATAGATAGAACCAAATAGCAGTGGCCACATATAGCAGTTGTAGATAGGATCGTATTGAGTAGGAGGTGTTAGGAGGATCAGGGGAGATTGGTGCCGAGAGCGGCACATAGAGAGCAAGTGATAAGGAGATGTACAGTATTAATCCTGGTCATGGAGCTATAGGGTCAAAATAAAGTATCCTGTCTCCTAAGTGCTGAAAGCTCGCTGGTGTAAGATATTATATGATATACGTAGCTTGCATCTTGCATTGATATACGTAGCTTGCTTAAGTAGATCAATCCTAGATTTACCGCTGACAATAATTTTGAGTAATCTTCGGGCCTCGATTCAGACACTGCTTTAAATACTCAGTCCAAGTAGTCAGTATAGGCTACAGGCTACCCACAGATTATTTACAGTAGGCCTAGACGCCAACACTTTTTAAGTATTGACTTACTTGTTATTTGAAACATTGTTGAATCATTACTGGGGTACCTCAAGCGATATATAGCAGCAGGCGATATTTATCATGTTTTGTTGATATTTGTTACTGCGTGTCCGACTATCCATGTCAAAAGAGGCTGAATGTGGGAGATGCAAAAAGTCATTGTGTTCATTTCAGTGTTCATTTGTAATATGGTCCAAATTATACAGAACATACGAGTTTGGAGCAGGAACAGGCCACATGTAGTCTTTAAACAATCCACAGTCAATGTTATATATGTTATATATAAGTGTCTACTATATATTATTATTATTATTGTTTGTAATAAATATCACATGAAGATATGAACACTCCCTTCAACATGCCCTTAAAGGCTAAACTATGTTAATTTATTTTAGTTTTGTGATTATATTAACACTAGTCTAAGGGCTATTTAAATAAATATAAGACAAGATCTAGGCTACAGGAAAATAAATAAAACAATTTGTTTTGTAAATAACAATCGACTGTCCGCTTTCAATGAAAAACATCATGCCTAGACCATGGTTAATCCCGCATTCAATGGACAATTCGTTTCGTCTCTTACGCACACTTCCCTATGAAAATTAGTCAGTGGACAAGATAAAACACGAGATGGGGCAATACACACTGGTGCAACTGTACGAGAGAGAGAGAGAGAGAGAGAGAGAGAGAGAGAGAGAGAGAGAGATAGAGAGAGAGAGAGAGATATGTGGTGATGGAGGCGACAGCCGTTTAGCATGCATTATTAATTACATTACTTTCTGTGCATCTGTCAGTGTAGTGTGCATACTGCGTAACCAAGCGGGTATAAGATAAGCTAGTCACTGAAAAAAACTCACTCGAATGAACGGGACTTCGGGACTTTGTTGGGAGCTTTGTCAAGATTATACAGCTCCAGCGCAACGCTCGTTGGTAGGGCTGTTTGGATTTTTGTTGTGCGTTTGTTGGTTTAGGGCTTTCAACTTGTAGGTTTATAACAGCGCTGTCGCCTTGACACAGCCGAGGAGCGCTCATTCCTCGCTCTGCGATCTCCTTGGACACCTTGTTTCAGTCAAACCAGCGTTGCTTCGCTAGCAGTGTGCCATTCTCCCAGAGCGAGTGCACGGCACATCGCAGTCCCCCTTTCTCTCATCCTCATCAAATTGGATCTACCTTCTTAAAAGTAGCAGATAAAGCCCTAACCAGCTTGCAAGTTGGGTCATATGTGGAGTACACTTTATTTCTCTCGAGATTGCCTCCATCTCTTCGCATCCGTTTCGATATCTGGCACTGTGAAAGATGACAGACGCGGAGTTATATTCACACATCCTTATGTTTCTCTGCTTAACCTCCACGGCAATGTGCAATATGTTCGCTTTCACCGAAGAACCTTTGGAACGAGCCGGGAAGGCAGACGTTTATTGTAGTCGGATATTACGGGCTCAGGGTACTCGAAAGGAGGGCTACAACGAGTTTCAACTGAGGGTGGAGGGAGACCCTGAAAGCTATCAGCCTGGGAGCACCTACAGAGGTTGGTACGAGATAATTTTCATGAAGTGGCCTACAGTAGGCCGTATTGGTTGTCACGATATTAGATATTATGTCACGTTTTTAAACTTGCAATACGTTTTTACTGCGGCAGTTATTTGAAATTGACAATTCACTTAATCTTACTAGTATATTTTTTTCTGAATCTTTACTTAGCTACTTTTACAGGCTACAAAGACCAGTCTGGCTATAATTCAAAGTTTTGAAGTCAATCAATTGAAGAAGCAAAAATAAACAACAAACAGCAAATTATCAATGAAACGCAACCGTTTGGAGCAATTAAGACATTGTGCTTAAAATAAAATTAGGCTAGACAGCATAAAAAGCTAATTTTGTTTTGAACAATGCATACCTGCCTTGGCACTTGGCACAATTGTTTTGCTTCTGTATCCTAAATCCTATCATCTCTGATTTCAATGATTATATTAAAGTTATTATAATGGCTCATATTCCATGAGTAAGCCAGCTTGTGCCATCTGCTCTGGTCTTCATGGTTCATTATCATATTATATGGTAGGGTAAAAATTACACCACATCATGCAAGTTAAAATTATAAGAAATGTTGCACTGTTAGAAACAGCTCAAACTTCTTATCTTGGCCACAAAGAAGAATAATCAAATATTTTTGAAATGCAAATGTTTAAAATTAAAGTTCCACTTTATCTGTGTGTGTCTAGGAATCTTTTCAGCCCTTCACAAAGTTCTCTGTCAGTTAATGATTCTTGTTCGCTTCTTTCCAGTGACTCTTTCTGCAACAAGCCCCTCCTATTTCCGAGGCTTCACCCTTATTGCCCTTAAGGAGGGCAGGGAAGGGGACAGAGATGAGCACTATTCTGGAAATTTTCAGGTAAGTACCAGCAGAGATTGACGGTCTCCTTTCATGGGCATTATGTTTTATTGCATGGTAGCCTAATAATGAATACCTCCCCTAGGAATCACTTTGCTCTCAATGCTTCAATGTTTCAATTTAAGAACCATACAATTGGTGTGTGGGGAGTCTGGTTAGGTCACAGCCGGTGCAAATGACATCAAGGCTAGCCAAGTAGTCATGTTACGGCCAGGTGTATACATCCTCCTTTATCTCACAGCATTGCAAGCCAACACAGATAACCACACCTGGCACACAACCTACATCAACACCATATGGTGTTTCTGGGCTCTGGCAATGGCCCACTCTGCTTTGTCTGTGTGTGTATGTGTGTGTGTGTGTGTGTGTGTGTGTGTGTGTGTGTGTGTGTGTAAGCCCACATGAGAAAAGATTAGGAAAATGACAAAACAAGAGAGGGCGAGTGAGATAGTGCTCTTGACAACTCTTTTTTTTGCACGGTTCTCCTGTGTAAGTCATCTTGTTGCAGCGCGGTTGTGGAAAACGTGCAATTATTCTCAACTCCCCGCTCCTAATAGCCTTATTTAGGAGAGCCCAGGGAAGCTGTTGCATGTGTTGTTGTCCGAGAGGGAGAAGTCAGACACTAGAAGATGGTGCTCTTTGCGGTCCGCGGGTGTTCTCTTTGTGCTTCCAGGCCATGAATGCACGTGTGCCAAATTAGTAAGGTTTGATGCTTACTGCAAGCTTGCATGTATGTGGGTACATGATACCGCCATTGTGTCACTGTCAGTGCTAATAGAAGTATATTGTGCTTTCGCTACAGACAACATGTGCCAGTAGTATAAGCTTGGAGATACACTCAAACCAGTGGTTCCCAGCGTTTTGACCTGGGTTTCATTGTAACTACAGTATAACAGCATAAACAAATATGCCTTCAGTATAAACACCCATTAACAGCATTGAAAAAATTTAACGATTATCAAACAAGATTAGACATAACTCAAAAGAATAGAAATACTGTAATTAAAAAGATAATTTCAAAATCCCTCACAGAACCTCCCCAAGAGTTACTTAAGGCTTCAGACCCATAGTTTGAGTACCCACTTCATTTTTTGGAGTATTTGGAGAATAAAATGGAATGAGTTAGGCCCGCTCAGTTTGACCCCATGTTGTTGTCGGAGCCAAATTTGCACTCATGCCCAGCGCTAAAGGGTGTTGGAAGTCATCTAGTATGTTGTTTTAAGCCAGATCTTGTTAAGAGGAAGCTGTTATGTTGGTTTTAGGCACACTCTTAAATGTGGTGGTGCAAGCTGTAGTTGTTCCTTCCCGACTCCTGTGAAGCAGCTGGGTTCAATCACTTTCCACATAAAAACTTGTTATTTTACTGCGTCTGTGGCGCGAGAGAAGGAGAGGTCTGCGCACCAGGCCTAAGGCTACAGTGATCACAGCTACTGCCATGCCATGGCCCTCTGTGTGAACCTTAGCCTTGAATATGGGATGCCATTAAAAAAAAAACAGGGACATTTTATTCTTTTCCTCTACGTGCCTCACATCACATTACCCACCATTTATAGCCGCAAGGTTATTCCGTTTTTTTTTTGTTGTTGTTTTTTTTTGGTATTATTTCCACTCGCAATTGATTTCATGCTCTTGTTATTTAGCGGCAGTCTTGAGTGGGCTGCTTTGCCGTATAGCAGAATGTGCCATGGTGTCTGGGAGGAAACACCACATCCTTCATGTTCAGTCATTCAGCTCCACGTGGATGCATGGGAACATGTCACGGCACCGTACACACAGGCCGTTACTGAAGTTGATGGGTTGGATAGGAAAGATACAACACCCAGGTACTAGGTCTTTTTGCAATACCCCTCCTAGCCCCTCTGTAAAGTCTTGTGTTTTATATCTTGTTTTAAATATGTTTTACCTCAGAAAAGCACAGCTCTTTTTATCTGTCCTGTTCTTTCTGGCACACAAACACACACACACACACACATACACACACACACTTCCCATAGTGTCCTGTATAATCCTATAGAATGCACACAAGCACAAACACCCGTATCGCCTCACACACGCACACACACACACACACACACACACACACACAAATCCCTTCCTTCTGTGTGAAAGGCCCTGGGTGGGCCGTCCTCGGGGGGGCCGAGAGAAAAGAGAAAAAAGGAGCTGCAATACAAACGTCAGGCTTTATTTAACATACAGCTCATTTGAAATCTGCTGGTGTGCCCCATCTCAGCCGTCTGTGGACAGCTCCAGAGTTGATGAAAAGCACTTCTATTGAGCTCTCTTGGGAGGTCAACAGTCTTAGTGTGTGTGTGTGTGTTTGACTGGGCATCACCTCTCAGCAGGGGGAGATGACGGAACAGGCGAAAGGCAAGTCAAAGCGTGTTTGTGTGAAATTGGTCGGCACAGGCCACAGCGAAGCACTTACCCTGTGAAACCCAGGGCAGGCTGTGTTCCTTTGTTAAACGGAGATCATTTGTTCATTACGGGTGCATCGCACCTTTTAGAAGAGCACCTGATAGCGGGACACGACTTACGGAGACTACAAAGGCACTCGTGCAGCAGAGGGGAGCTCTAACGTCTGTTTCTGTCCAGGTCCCAACTTTGTTTCCCAAGTTTTCTTTCTCCGTGTCCGTGCGTCACGTTGGCAGGACTTGACGTCAGATGTGGCTGTTTGCGTCTGACCAGCTGCTACAGCCAAGCAGAGTCATCAGGCAGAGCCCCTCAGCAGATTCACAAGCGCACTCGGTGTTTGTTTCCGCCGGTCTGCTGAGACATTTGTTTATTTGTCTTTCTCTGGCAGTTTTGCACTCGCAAGCTCTCTCGCTTGCTCTGCCTAAGTTCCTCATGGATGATCATACATACGGCACACACAAGGAGAAATAGGTCATAGGTCATTGGTCAGCCAATGGAAGCAAAACGGTTGCTTCTTTTCACAGATGGTGCTTAATTCATTCCCATGGGATGCCACTGGCTTGAACATGTGTTCTAGTCCGGTACAAGGATGCCTGTCAGAAACCATGGGAACCAAGGAGCGGGTTGAACAGGGGTCTAGGGCACAGGGTGGGCTGTGTGCCTAATCTCTCTGGCGAGGATGAGCTCTAAACACTAAGGCACCAACTCTCTCTCTCTCTCTCTCTCTCTCCCTCTCTCTCTCTCTCTCTCTCCCTCTCTCTCTCTCTCTCTCTCTCCCTCTCTCTCTCTCTCTCTCTCTCTCTCTC
>JAOEHI010025868.1:0-26052 GCA_025447815.1 Percopsis transmontana
TGTGTGTGTGTGTGTGTGTGTGTGTGTGTGTGTGTGTGTGTGTGTGTGTGTGTGTGTGTGTGTGTGTGTGTTCATTCCAGGCACTAAAGAGAATCTCGCTGCATCCAAAACCCTTTCAGAGATTTGGCCGAAGGTTCAATTGAATGCAGAGAAATACGCAGTCTCCTTACTATGGTAAATCCTGTATAAATACATAGTGCATCGACTGTGAAGATCTATAAATTATATAATTACTATGAATTATCTAAATGCAGACGCTAACAGACATTTGCTAACAGCGACTAACCCTGGGTGAATATGAATGAATGCCTCGCATTGGCCGTCCCTTTAGCCTCTTTCATTCCCAGAATCGGCTCCCTACCCTGGCCGCGTCCCGTGGCGACCAGGCGGGGAGTATTTTTTCCACATTGTGTTCCATCTCCCCCCCCCGTGGTACCATCTGCTGTTTATTCTCTCCTAGTTCCAATCGACTAGCAGAAGCGTCTGCCGTATGACCTGCCGCCTGGGGGAAGTGTGTGTGCATGTGTGTGGGTTTGGTGCCCATGCTTTTATGTGCTTGTGTTTGTGTGCATGCCAAAGAGGGTGTTGAGTGTTTACTGATTGACAAATCAGTATCTACTTTAGTTGAAGACAGAGTAAAGCTGTAAAGTACAACTGCCATCCTCAAGATCATTTTGTCGTTTTAGATTTTAGCTAGGCTATTTTAGCAAGACTCAAATATACACTAGTTTTCCCCTCCATATACAGTAAGTAGGAGGAGGTTTGTGATGGGTTTGTGTTGCATTGTATTTGTTTTTGTCTCTGCGGTTTTTACCCAGACTGAGCGTGGAGATTGATAAATTCCTCTCCGCGTCCTTCTGTCTGCTTTAATTTCCACAGGTTTATCCTGAGCCAGTCTACGGCCACAGAGCCGCTCTACCCCTGCCAGCAGGACGAGTGGACTAGAATTACCTTTCGTGATTACACTGTCCCCATGCAGGGCACAGCCGCCTCCTGGGCCCTGGTCTTCAGGTGAGAGGTGCACACTCAATACCTGTAACTGCTAGCTTATAGGTCGGCGAGTACTGTACCAATGTAACGCTTTCCATTATAACACAACACTATTTACCTACTCTGGCAATGATTTAGATGAGCAAGGCATTTTGCTCATGTGAAGCTGTCCAGTGGCCAACAGTGTGAAAGAAAATGGATGTAGAAAATGTGGGGAAGTATATAAATATACGAAAGAGCATTAGGAAAACGCAGAATTTCCGCGACACGGTGAATACAGATTTAGATGCGACGCATTGCGATATTTTGGACAGACTTTCTTTCTTCTTTCTTCCCTCTTGTCTGTTTTATCAAGAGAGTTGTTCCATGTACCAAAGGAAATGCTTCTGGTGGCCAAGGTCTACTCTCCAGTCCCGTTGTGCCTCCTCCGCATCATAGACAACGACACAGGAGCGGAGCTTCCCAGGGTCTTCAACAACAACGTCCCCCATGTATTTGCACCCAACAAGGTCTCCTGCATTACGTTTCTCATTTAGTATTCCCTCTGCATCGCAGCAGACACTAGCTACAGTGTGACCCAGTATGGTAGAGGGGATTTCTACATTCGTATACATTTTATATTTTTTCGCATTTAGCCGACTTACAATTTTTTGTAAGGGTCCAGTAAGTAGATTTGTCTATAGTAGCTGAAATGGCCATACACCAGTTATTATAAGAAAAAGCATTAATTAGAACAGATATCGGCAGTCACCAGAGCTACAGTATATGTACCTTGATCCCATAACACATCACATTCCTAATTACTTCACGTTCAGAACGTTAAGAATGAAACTCAAATAGTGTTTTTCTCCTGGTATCTTTTGTGACTTCCCTATTTTCTCCTCATGTCCTGATATAGTTTGTATACTAATTATTATGTTTTCAGACTGGCTATACCTTTCTAGCAGAGACTTATTTACCTGAAACGCCTCTCGTTGGTGCCAAGTGGAGAATGCGCCTGATTGGCTCAAGAGAGCCCCTCCCTCTACCAGCCCATGAGACTCCACTGAACAATTTCTCTGTGAAGGAATTTCAGGATTATTACATTCCTAATACCCGAAACCTCATATGTCGGTAAGACCTATATAAAGCATTCACTCTCAAGATCATGGTGCGTTCTGAAGTTTAGTGGGAAGATTGGAAATCAGTGTAATCTGTATAGTAGCAGAGGCAGCCATATTTACCCATAGGGTTAGTATTGCCACAGCTGCATATACACCATTGTGGGGCAGTGTAAAGTTTAAGAAACGTTGTTTTCGAGGGGTAAATGCATTTTAGGTGCATTTTTAACACCTTTGGGTTGTGGTTCACACCACTCTAAACATTTCCACAGATACTTTGTCACGATACAAAAGGACCACATCGGAACAGTTCAGCTGCAGACATCCGGGCCAGACGTACTGATCCGTTTGTCTATCATGGACCATAAGAAGGAGGTGGCTAGCAACACTGGAAGGGGTCATGTGGTCATTCCTGTATTCATCTTCCACGCTAACAAAAGTAAGTACAAAAGTGATCTAATGAGAAAGGTTACAAATGAAAACAAAATATGTAATTGTAAGTCGCTTTGGATAAAAGGGTCTGCTAAATGACTTAATTGTAATTGTAAAAAATAATCCACCATAGGTTTCACCCCCCTCCAGTATAGTTACTCTCGGTCGCAGTTAAAAACGCATCTTCTATTCTGACCCTTCCATTTTCTTCCCATGTTATGAAAACAGCACCTTAAGAGTCTTAGGGCCCTATTTTAATGATCCAAGCCAAGTCTAAAGCTTATGGCGCAAGTGCATTTAGGGCGTGTCCAAATCTACTTTTGCTAGTTTAACGGCAGAAGAAAGGGTCGCAGCGCATGGTTCAAAAGGGTTGTACTTAAGTCTCTTGATCATTCATGGGTGTGTTTTGGGCGTAACAAGCAATAAACCAATTAGAGTGTCATCTCCCATTCCCTTTAAGAGCCATGTGCGCCTTGGCGGATTGCTATTATAATGGCGCATTTGCCAAGCAGTAAGAAAGAATGCTTCTCTGCAGAGGAAACTGATCTGCTCGTGCGCAAAGTGAAAGCAAAGTAAAAGCGCATAAGTGCATTTGCTATTTAAATAACGTGGGCGCTGAAAGGACCCTTTCGTCGTACTTGGCGCCGCTTTGCCCCACTTGGCTCCACTTTGCGCCGGGTGTAAAATAGGGCCCTTTATGTCAGGCCTACTGTAGAACCTTCCAAGAATCCACAAATAGTCTTATCAGCTTGACATGTGGCCAGCCCCACAGTCGAGCACAACACTTGTCTGGAAGTCCACAACAATCCCCTGCCTCCCACATCCATCTCATCTCTTGACAGTAGGTGGAGCTGCGAGAGTGGTACAACTTGTAATTAGTGAGCGTAGGTTATGGGAAAAGGAACTTTTTTAGGACAAAATGTTCAAACAGCGCAACATTGACTACAAAGCTATGAATTAGCGGAGAGACTTGCTGTCGGCTAATCCTGGCTGGCTGAATTATGGAACACAGCTTTCAGTGTAACTATATTATATCGAAAAGAAACTGAACTGTTGTTAAATACAGATTGTCATTTTCTTTAGATACAATTAGTGGCAAATTGGGAGTAGACTGTAGACGGAACCTCTTCATAAGCTGCCTCTCACCCATGTCAGCCTGTCTTGTCAGGGTACACTCTCACATCTGAGTGAGAGAAGGGAAAGCTCGCTAGCCGCTGCCGTCCATGTCTGGATTTAGCAAGCCTCAGTGTCTCTCCCGTGTTGTCCATTACAGCTGCCCCCCCGCAAGCCCAGAGTGTCGAGGAGACGGAGAGGCAGGGGGACTCAGCCAGCCCTGTCAACGAGGGCAGGGCGGTGGAAGCTTCCCAGGGAGGAGGCCAGGGGGGCACAGCTGGACAAGCTACCCCTGGGGTTGCCGTGGAACAGGCTCCCATAGAGACTCTGGTACCACTGGAAAAACTGACAGCAATGAGCCTGGCATCTTCTGCCGCTCACAACACTCCCCCAATCTCATTCTCTTCTCCAATCTTTCTCTCTCCCTCTCTCTCCACTTGCTCACTGTCTACAAATATTTTTTACAACCGTAATCAGACTTGTAGTGTGTTGAATGTTTTTTAGAATTTGCATTTTCCATTTAATACTCAAAATTTTTTATAGATGATATAGAGGTAATATAACTGCTTATAAGACTCATTATTTCCAACGTACCTTGACTCCTAAGTGTAAAACGTAAATAGTCTTATCAGCTAGATATGTGGCCAGTCCCACAGTCAAACACAACACTTGTCTGGAAGTCCACAACAATCCCCCCGCCTCCCACATCCATCTTTTGAGTCACGCTTGTGCACCAATGAAACTGTTCAACAGCGTGGTGGCATTAAGCGTAATGACACAGATCATGTCAGCTCGGAATCAACATCCCATTGATCAGGATTAACACCGTTAACACTGACTCATGATCAAGGCGCTGCTCCGCCCTGCAGGGGCTCACACCAGACATATTGATACTCGATACTGCAGCAACCAATTGACCGGCTACTCTAATCCTCAAGTGAGGCATAAACGCATACAAACAATTCTCCAAAATCACCACGTTTTGTGGCTCCTATCAATAGAAAGGTACATTGCAAACAATAAAAGAAAATAGTATTCATTTTGAATGCTGATCTTGTTAGGTTACAGGTAGATAGTAAATATCAACCTGCTACAAGATGTTGTCACAGTAAGCTAGCCTAGTTAAAACCATCCTGATTTTCTACATATCAGTCTGGGAACTCTCAATTGAAAACTGTTTGTCAGCCAGGCGGCGGCAATAAGTATCAACCGAATCAATAGCAGGCAGACTAGTCAGAACAGCAAACGTTGTGACGTGTCTCTTAAACACAGGTGCTAGCAGACGATTGGACCAGCTTTAACCAATCGGTGCAAGTGCCGCGTGGAGATTTTTTGAACTGGACACAGGCACCTATCTGCTGTTGTGTTTTTATGCAATGAGCAAGTGTTACAGATCGGCTTGTTGTGTTTCCTAGGGTCACAAATACATTGTGCAGGCTGAGGTGCTTTATGAGAGCTGGTCCCTGGATGAATCTGAGCTGGCCTTTACCCAGACCGTCCGAGACTTGGAGAAGAGCAAAGGTAACAGACAACACATCTAGCACTTAGCAATACCAAGTTTCCTTCAGGCACAAATAACAAAAATCTACATTTGACAGATACTTTAAATCTAATTTTCTCCACACGATGTTATGATAATCTAAAATAAATGGTTTGAATGGGCCGGGTGGTCTGGGTCTAGCCAGACCACCTTGAGCATCCTTGAACATCCTTGAGCAAGATGCCTAACCCCTATCTGCCCCTTGTAATAGCAGCATGTAATTGTAAGCCACTTTGGATAAAAGCGTCTGCTAAATGCCCTAATTGTAAAATAACTATTGTATTATCCAGCCTCATTCCCATGCATGTTTCAGAAATCTCTAAATGGCCACAAAAAGAGTGTAAGAGTATATTATTTAATATTTATAATAAGGCATTACTTATTACATGTGACTAATGAGGATTTAACTGTTAAAGTCCCCATGCAACCATACAGGTGTCTTGAGGTAATTTAGCTGATTAGCCCTCTCTTGAGGAAATACTGATGACTCATACTGCATTCCTGGGCATATAGACATTTTCTTTAGATTTTCACATCTGACGGGGGGGGGGGGTGGTATGTGTACTGCATCTTGAATGCTATTGGCTATAGAAAACCCCTCATCACGTCACACACTTCTTGTTTCACAAGAAAATATGCCAACTGCAAGCCATTTCATGGTGACTTTCACTAAAGGCAGAAACACATTTATTCCTTTTGTGGTCCCGAAAATTGAAGCCGAGTTGGTAATGGTCCATGCTGTGAAAGCGTATTCTTTTCCCATTCTCTGCAAAGTCTCAGATATTCAGCATGCAGTGTCAGGGGCTGAGGGAGATGCTGTTTGTTCTTTGCTTCCGCTTGCCGGGGGGGCTGTAATTACAAGACTAATGAAAGCCAAATGAGTATGACTGTTTTCACAGATCATAGTGTAACTTCTCATGCCCACTGGTCATTTGCACAGGCGATAACCCCTCTGCGCTTTGCTGTCTTTTTATCTTGCTGCACAAATTGGATCTATTGGAAAAATCGGGGGCTTTGAAATGGACAAAAGCTTCTTAAAAATTGTGAGTGGTGAATTAATGACAGCGCAGGCATGGATGTCGATGGGTGAGAGGTGTAGCACGGGCGACAATTTGCATGATTGCTTGAAGAGAGAGGCCAGTCTGCCGTCATTAGAATTCTCATTGTTTTTCTCTGTCGCTCCTGAAAATAATAGACCCCTCTATTTACCCATTCATGGCATGAAATCAGAGGAAAGGCTGCGTTGTGTGTGTCTGCACACTGTGTGCAGGCATATCATCGAGATATGGAGACTAGCCTGGTATGGCTTTACCATTAGTATAAGGCACTTGTCCAAGCTTCGCCTCTCGTTCTCTTTCAATAAGCTGGTGAAAGTGGGTCAATGGGAAGTCAAATGAAATTGGCTCTTGCCCCCCGGTGCCCTGGGAAATATCCAGCAGGAAAGTGAATTCCTTTCGCCCAGTTTAACTCTCTCAGTCTCAGTGGCGAGGCTTTGCCCTTGTTCATGCTCCCTACATGCCACATGCCACGCAAACCTTTTAATGCTTCGTTAACAAGCTTTGTTTTGCAGTGGAAACACTGTAAAGAATAGGCATGGTTTCCGCCTGCACATAAGCACAATTGCGGCTTGAAAGCCAATTGTCAAGGGCGTACATCTGAACCAGTGGATTTCACTTCTGTTATAACAACACTTTTTATTACTAAGACTACAATTCATACTCTCATATTTAATATATTTAATGAATAAACAACGATTTCTTGGCCATAAAATGACAACATCATAAATTGGTAGTTAGCGCAGTTGAATTTCAGCATGACTTGGGATGAGAATGGCTCGATGCGCGTACAGTTCCAAAGCCCCTTCTGGCAGACTGACAGGGTGTCATCTAAATGATGGATTAGGTTGCCTCTCTATTTCAGAGGAGAGGGACACTGGCATGAGGGGTTTGTTGCATTCCTAACGGCTACGCAGTGCAACAGTGCCATCTAGCAGCCAGACGTGCACACAACACAGTCACTCTCACCACAGTGGCGTGGAGGGAAGTTTTATTTGTGCGCGCTGGAGTATGAACAGCTAATTTGTGGTTTCATTTTGAATTAGAATATGCATAACTTCATGTGGTTTTAATAATGAGGAAATTGTACTGAGCTGTCACATTGTAATGAGATATAGAGACTTTGGCAGGAAAAAAAGCTATTAATAGAGTATTCAGTGTTGGGTTGGAAAGCTGTTATTTTTCCTATTAAATATTTAATTGTGGTGCTGCATATGTTATGTAGGGAATATGGACTCTATATGGGCCTCAGAGATGGTGTAATCTGTAGGGCTTCAAGGATACATGGAGAAATAATAGATCGCTAACCAACTGTTTATGTGACGAATAGCAGGGGTCAAATCTGAAGAAGCCCCAAGTGTCGAGGATCCCAAAAGTGGCGGCTCCAAAGTCCCACGGAAACCTGCTACCACCTCTAAACCTGCGCCCAAAAAGGGAACGGTAATACGACACCACAATACACTGTTAGGCTGCAGCCAACTTTCAGGGGGCGTGCGAATGGTTGCACCGCACTCTCTGGCGTTCTATCCCCAGTAAAACAGTGATAAAACACCCTGGCAGGCCAATACTGCTAAGCAGCCTTATTATGGTCTCCCTCCTGCTTGCTAACAAGCACAAAGTGGTGCAAACTGCCCATCTCAATGTTTGTTTGATCACAGCCAAAACAATGAGATACAGCTTAGGGCAGAAGAAGATAGACTTTAGATAGACATTCAACAACGACACTGTTTTTAATTGGCCCAGATTAGTGTGCGTTATTAACAAAAACATTATTTCCATAGTGAGATGGTTGCTCTCAAATTCAAACCTCCATTCAAATATCGTGTCTATCTCATTTCTGTTTTGGCTGCCACTAGACCGTTAGCTCTATAATGTTAAGCCATTGCAAAGACTGGTACTGTAGCATGTACGGTGCCTGCTTTCATCAACAATCTAATCTCTTGGTTTATCATTCTCAGAAGAATGTTATTGCTTCAGTGGTCACAATTGCAGCTGCTTGATAAATCCCAGATCCATGTATAATTGCTTTTCATTCTTGGCTGCTCTGCATGTCAAAACCTAAACACAATGAAATTTGAATAGTATCCGCTTCCAATAAATTTCCATTTCGAATAATTTTTCATGCGTTGTCAGATTGGCAGGGGTAGTGGAGGTAATGATCTCAGAATAGATGAACTAAAGAACGATGTATTATTTACATTTATGAGACAAATGAACAGGACATGCAGTCCTGGCTGGTTGGCTCTCTACCAGACTCATTTAGAAGCCTCATCGTCTATTGTGGCGCGGTGACCTTCATCTACGAGGGGTAGAAAGAAAGCTCTGCGCATGGGGTTTGTGTGTGTGTGTGTGTGTGTGTGTGTGCGTATGCTTTCCTCTAAGGTGTGCATCTCTGTGTGTGTGCAGAACATGGATCTGTCCAAGCCTAACTGGACGCTGCGTATTGTCAGTGACCAGAGTGCAGCTGAGAGCATTGAGGTGAAGAAGGACACAGAAAGAATAGACAACATCAATACCATAAAACAGGCCTGGGAAGCTGCCCAGCCCGGTCGCGCTGCCAAGGTAGCAGCACGTGCACGCACGCGCACACGCACGCACACACACACACTGTAACAATGTAAGGAGGTAATGGCACGTTTTATTCAAGTCTACTGCACTCAAATGCCACTATTTTAAAGATCCAATGAGCAGCTTTCCCCCGAAAACAACTGTTATCGGCCTGTATACTGCCACCTGCTGGCACAGATGCAACTGAGCCCAACCTAACGTTATCAGTGAACATGGAGACCTTAGTGGCTGACGGACCCGCAACCTATAATATTTAGACTGTACCTATGAAATACTTGGAACCTGTGAATATGGTTAAAAACCTATTCAATCCACTGAGAATGCTTTTCTCATGGTGACAGAAGCCCTTCACACAGCCAGAATCTCCTCCCTCTCCTCAGTCCTCGTCCTTTTGGACTTGTCTGCTGCGTTTGACACGGTAAACCACCAGGTCCTTCTATCCACCCTCACTGAGCTGGGGATAGCTAACTCTGCCCTCTCCTGGGTTGAGTCTTACCTGACAGATAGCTCCTATCATGTAATCTGGAATGGACACCTGTCCAAACCCTGCCGACTAACCTCGGGTGTTCCACAAGGATCTGTGCAGGGTCCCTTACTCTTATCCTTTTACACCAATTTCACAGATGTACATCTGTGCTTTTTTAGTTTCCTCAATTTTAGTTTCCTCAATTTTTACAATAAATTAATTAAAATAAAAATGTAAGCTCATGCTGTGAAGATTGACCATCAAAACACCATGTTTGTTTGTGTTCTTACAGGCCTTACAGTCTCGTATGAAGTTCCTAAACCCAGACCAAGGTGAACAGGTATCTCCCTGCACAACGCCGACCAACGGCAAAAGCACACTGACTAATACTCAGAAGAGCAGCAAGGCTGCACGAGAAGATAGCAAAGTGGCTGATGCCTCCAAGAGCAAAAAGTCTGCACGTGACGAACGCAAAGTGGCTGATGCCTCCAAGAGTAGAAAACAGGGTATAACCAACCGACACATTCACACACCCAACATCGGTTCATTGGCTCATGAGTGGCTGCCCCGTACATCACGGCTGTTTCTGATTGGTTGGCATTGCAGGTGCGTCACCGCTACTTCCTGATGATGACAGTGTGTCCATTCAAAAGCCAGCCAAACCACTTGTTCCCATGGACTACACTCCTTTTATCAGGTTCTCTCTCTATCTCTCTCTCTTCTCTCTCATTGGTGCATAACAAAAGCCTATAAATGATACAGTTCTGATACATCTACAGTACATCATTCTAAAGCAGCAGTAATTCAGCACTACCATCTGCACATTATAGACGACAGGCCTAGCACTGTGACAGAATTGTCCTCCATCCCTAGCCGGGGCCTGGGTATATACAGTACCTCTCTGTAATAGACCTCGGTTCCGCCTGTTACAGTGGATAAACTTTCCTCTGGCAATGAAAGGGCGGAGAGGAGAACATAATCTTATGAAAACACAGCCTAGACAGGCTAGTCAACTGTATCACTCTTTACGATTTTCTCCCTGTAAATTGTGTGAGGAGCAGGCCATGTGGCTTCTGTAATCTAATCCCGTTGTGGAAACACCCCCCTTTGCTTGCCTTGTACTGTGTGTCAAGGCTTGAATGCACATGGTATGGGTGAGAAGGCGGGTGCTGATATTGTGCATGTGTGTCTAATCAGTGTGTCTGGGTGATGTGTGCACGTTTGATTCTCACGGTATCTGCAGGCTACTGTTGACCTTCTGTGGCTAAGACCTTAGCTCCCAATGGTGACAGTGTAAACACTTTCCCTCCAACACTAAGACACTAGCTATATGATGGATAGATGACGCAAAACATGACGTAATAGCTATCGTGCAGTGTAGCCTGGAAATTGAAGGCGAGGCACGGAAATTAAAACTACAAACATAACATAACACACACACACAATACATCTAAATGTTTCGCATAGATACAGGTACGTATAAATATGTATAAAAAAGTACTGTAATTGTGTACTATTTTCGCCATAAGGGTTTGTGTGTGCATGTGCGTGCATTCGAGTGTGTGTGTGTGTGTGTGTGTGTGTGTGTGTGTGTGGGCATATGTACCTTGTCCAGTTGTGTTCCTCAGATTCTCATTCTAACACAATGGTGGTGCGGCTTTAGCTGAAAGTTGTTCCTTTCTAACTGAGTGATTCCATGGTTAAACGCTCATTTTGATCAGGTGTTATGCATGTACTATACCTTGCCTTAGAGGAGAGGTTTTAAAGTGAGGAAATGAATGGTTGATCCTGATGCAACCGTGGCATGACTACTGACGCAGGTATGTGTCAGGGAGAGCCTAGCTCTCTCCCTCCCTCCCTCCATCTCTCCTTTCCTCCCCGCTCTCTCCATCTCTCCCTGTGTCCGTCCAGCGCCATGATAAATGAGGTGATATTTGGGGCTGTTAATTAGAGAGCTATATTAGGACTTCTGTCAGCACCCCCCTCACCCAGTGGGATGTGCCCCTCTCCCTCACCTCTACAGTGTGTGTGTGTGTGTGTGTGTGTGTCCAGCTGCTAATAGCTGTTGACGCCGTGCCCCTGCGATTCGGGCCGGGAGAGAGGTCCCGGGGATTAGTCTATTACGAGTTTATGATTAGTCTGCACCACACACACACTCTGGAGATACAAGACCTTAAAGATTCATGGCCATGCACCCGGGCATGCCACACACACACACACACACACACACACACTTTAGATGGTAAAAGCGGCTGTGCAGGGTGATGTTCATTAAGTGAGTGAACTCCATCAGCGCCACCGCTGGCCTCCCTTCTTCATTAAGGTCAGCGTATAGGAAATAGGGAGACATATTTAGCCGTGACTAATCTCTGCTTGAATACCTCGCACATTGTACGTCCCTGGGAGGCCTACAATCTTCTTTTATGCCCACACACGCGCACACACACGGGCTGGTTTGCTCTCTTAGTCACACACAAGCACTCAAGTACAATTTCCATGTATTGTACAATGAGTTGGACCTATACGTATGGCAGGCAAACTTCATGCGGTGACAGATCCCTCCAGAGGCGTTCTCTATCGCCGCAGGCTCTGTTCCATGACCGGCACAGAAACAAGGCAAACAAGCAGTTTCTTTCTGGCGAGCGTCCATGTTGAAATCTATCCCTGCTCAAAGGAGACTTAAGTGTATGGGGACAAGCCCACAGCTACGCTACCAGGACACATTGACGCGTGACTGACTCTTCTGTGACAAGCGGCCTAATCTAAAGTACAAAATGTCTGACATATGCACTTTGTGGCCAGGGGGAACCGTTGAATGTACCGTATATACGCCTAGAGGTTGTGTGTGTGTGTGTGTGTGTGCACAGGCAGCAGAGGGGCGTTCCGGAGCAGAAGAGCCCGGAGGTGACGGAACGCCAGCAGAGAGAGCGCTCGGAGCAGATGCAGAGCTACCGGCTGCAGCGGGACATGATTCTGGAGCACCGCAGACTGGAGGAGTTTGGCAGGAAGGCGATGATGGGGAAGCGGCAGGAGATGTACGAGGGGGGCCTTCAGGTCAGGTCAAGCCTATACTTGAAGTAGTAAAGGGGGCCTTTTTTAAAAAAGGTGCCCTCCTTAATTTTCGTCTGCCATTGCCTTTGTGATTGAAACCAGCGTTGTGATGTAAACATCGAGCTGGGGTGGAAATTGTGGTTCTGTGGGCGCTTTAGCACAATGTACCTTTTTAAAAAAATGAAATATAACCACCTTGTAAAAGCATCTTGTAACCCATCAGAAGGTCCGTCCAACAGTTTGAGAACCACTGCTTTAGCTGTTTATTTAACGACATTTCCTGTATAAAATGCCCGATTGTGTTTCCCATCAGTAAGCCATCTGGTGTGGAGGCAGGGGTGTGTTCCCAGCATGGTCATTTAGTATAAATACAATAACCAGTAGACAACAATATCAACATAGCTACATGGTTTTATCACTTCAAGAACATCCAGTGAGGTCTGTTTGATGCCTAAAGTAGTTGTAGTCATCCAGTCTAAATACACACTGTCAACACGTTCTTGCCCTGTAGTCTAGTAGTCTTTTTTTCTGACCTCTCCCCAGGTGGACCTGCTTGAGAAGCTCAACAACGCCCTTTCTGCTCATGAGACATTACGCAGTCGTCAGTTGGTGGAAAAAAGCAAGAAAACCAAAAAAGAGTGTGAAGCCCAGAAGGCCCAGCAAGCCCAAGAGGCCCAGGAGGCTGACCTCAAGAAAACATCTACAACTCCCCCCTTGAAAAAAAACACCTCCAAAGCTAAAAAGAAGTGATGGCCCTCGGCTTAAATGTTCCAGTTCCAATTTTCCTAAACCAAACCATAACTCTATGTGCCGTTACTAAGCTTAGATTTACACTCTAGTATACTTTGTTCTTTCTTAAAGCAAAAATGAACTCTGCAGCTTCCTTAACTAAATAATAAGTTCTTCTGCTTGGCACAAATCAACCAGTCATTCCAGTCATGTTTTGCTTTCATGAAGGTCATTGTATTGACTATGACTAAAGGCCCAGACACACTGGATGCAACAAAACCTTGAGACTGACTGACAGATTAATCTATTCCTCTCACTTAGTCATCTTCGACCATTCACTGCATGTCTGTGATGTATATGAAGTTGACATAGATGCCTGCAGGACAATAAATCAACATCATTCTGTGAAAACACGGCTGAAGTGGAAAAAATATAAAAAGGCTAGTAAGCATTCTTAGTTTTATTATTATATAGTATTATTAATAGTATTCTTGTCAAATTAACCTGATAAGTTAAAGTAAATGTCCTAGCTTTGCATTTAAGTGCTTCCAGTCGCTACCCCGCAGCATGAGTCAGCTGGCAAGCTAAAGAATGGGCAGCCAAATTGGAAATGAAAAGGAAAAGGGTTCCATCTAGTGGTTGTGGGAATAAATTCTCATTATCTTCATACACACACCTCCCCTGCGCCTTTCTCAAGGTTGACGGTAATGAAGAGTTCAATTGTGGGGCTGCAGCACGTTTGTGTATGTTTATATGAGGCAGAAAATAGAAGGTTTATTTGTTCTTGCTTACATGTCTGCATGTGCTGAAACCAATGAATGCTGACAACACTGCAAGGTTATCTTGCACAAGCCTTTTCTTGTGAATCTCTCCTTCAACATTAACACGATCATTTTAAAACGTCTTTAAAAAAATATTTTCTTATACTGCTGGGCCATATTTTTATATTGCACCTTTTTTGTCATGTTATATTTTATGTGATGATATGCTGTTAGGTGATTTTAACGTTTTATGATATTATAGCCTGCTTTTATATGCTACTGGCCATGTTATATTTAGCAACAGATAAGATTAAATTATTAATGTCATAAACTGCACATTTTGGTAGCCTATATTCCTCTTTTGGACACTGATGTTAACGTGTGTGCGTGTGTGTATGCACAGTAAGGCAGGCCTAATTTAGTCAAACACTATATGTCTACCCTTGTGACAGCCTGAAAGTACCAACAGTGATCCACAAAGCGCTGTTCCCAGCGCAGAGCATTCCCCCAGCGCTCTCAAACCTGTCGTCTTCCCGCGGCACTCTAAAATAGGCGCTGTTGACGCGTGCCTCCTCACCAAGAGTGTGTTTGTTAATTTGGCAGCTGTTGTCTCGCAGTTCGATGGCGACCCGTGCGACTGACCTTGAGAAGAAGCTGTAGCTGTTGGGAGCTGTACGCGTTCACGCACGTGCATCGTGCGGCGCTCCGCGTTTAATATGCATCCGGGTGATGCAATCGGGTGAAAGTGGACACGCATTTAGCAGCAGGCTAAGTGGCTGATAGCCTATGTTTTGAATAAGCATAGCATTCAATTCGCTGTCATTTTCAGAGTCTTTAGATTCAAATGCCTACATTTATTTCTCTGATGTGACAAGGGGAAGTCCCAAAGTGCTGCTAAAGCAAATCTTCAAGATGTGCTTTGTACTGTCAGTGGTGCCAGCTATTAGTCTATACTGTATGCGTACACCATAACTGCCTGTGTTTGTACGTCATACGACTTTAAGCATCGGTACCATACACGATGACCCATCTGGGTGGTCATAATGGGTTATCATGGGCACTCTGTGCAGTCTGCGGCCTCGCGGTAGAGTGCCATGCACCGTGTGTTAGGACACATTTCTCCTGTAACCATCATTAAAATGTTCTGTCACTTGTGCCACAGTGGCCCTTATGTGGGTTCGTTGCCCTCGCGTATCGATGAGCCTTGGGCGCCCAAAATCCTGCCGCCCGGTTCGTGGGTAGGTACTCTCCACACCCCACAAGTATTGCCGTTTGGGAGATGCTCCAGCCCAGTCATCTGGCCGTGACCATTTGGCCCTTGTCAAAGTGGCTCAGGTCTTTATGCGTGCCCATTAGTCCCGCATCCAACATGCTTAAGGCCTCATATATCCCAGACCTTGACATGTACTGGTCATAATATTTTGGCTCATCGGTGTAAATTCGGCTGTACGTATACGGGTATACCTACTGCATAACAGCTCAGTTTGCCTTTGTGTCGTGAAATATCTTTCTTACTTCTGGGGAATCTCATCTACATTGTACCGTAACAGCATAGAATACAATAACTTTATTTTACATAAGCTGTAGCCAAGGTGTCAGTAACTCATTGAAGAACAAACAGTAGCCTGCTGCGCTTTGCAGTGTCCTGTGTTGCATGGGAGCCATACATCACTGTATAGTCCTAGTGGTGTTGCCTATTTCCCCCCAGGTATTGTGGCTCTTCACTGGTCCTGACCCCCACCTTAAAGGTCAGAGGGCTCCATCACGGGACAACAGCCGCCGTGGGACTCGGGAGGGTTAAGAGTTACTGTCTCCGGCTGTGGCTTAACCTGAGCTCCAATGACAAGAGGGGTAAAGTGCCACAGCCTTGGCGTTGATGGGACTATCACGGTAGGGAAGATAAGGTGAGTCTTCACCCCAGTCTTCACTGCAGTACTCCTAAAACATGTGCGCACACACACACACACACACACACACACACACACACACACTGTCGCCAAGTAATGAAAGCTGGATGGCGCCCCAGGCCTTGCAGACACAGAAATGCTGACCTGGCTGCAGTCTCATCTTTGTGAACCAACTATCCCCCCCCCCCACGCACACCTTACCGTTCCTTTATTACTCTCACTTCCGGTTTTACAGCACCCTCTCTCTCTCCTGCAAACCCACCTTTCTGCTACAGTTCTGCAGACACCCTGGTCGGTGGGCCTGAAACAAAATAAACCTCATTCATGTGTATTAGTGTGTTGTCGGTACAGGCTCTCGTCCACTTAAATCTCATAAGAGGCCCCAAGCGGGGCCTCTTATCTCGAGGGCCCTACCCAAGGTCACAGCGGTGATATTGTATAAATTTGCCTATTTGGACTTCGAAGGTCACAGAACCTCACAGAACCTCTCTCTCCGTCTTTGGGGGGAAACATCAAGGCAGCTAAGGATAGCCTGGCTGCTCCTTAGTGTAGCCACCGTCTGAGCTTAGAAAGTGACACAACCGATAGCCGAGCTGCCATTCAGAGCAGAGACAGGGGGCCCCCGACAGCTGTTGCTCACCCAGCACATAACAACACAACTTGTAAGATGGAGATGATAAAGGACTCGTGTTTACGTGCGGAGGCGCGCAGCTGTACAGGGGATGTTTAAGGATCAAAAGGTTAGGTGAGGTGCATGAAGGGCCTCCTGGGGATTTTTTTTTTTTTTTTTTAAAGCCGCCTACGTTCCTTGACAGATATGCTAACCAGTATTGATTTTTGGAGAAACTTGTTTCGCCCACGTTTCTTCTCTTAAGTAACAGTTGCAGAGGTCCGAAAGTAAAAAGGAGTGCAGCCAGGCGTGCAGCTTTAAAGATGTAGACTCCCGCTGTGTTGCAGTCTTGCCTTAGTTAATTTTCTCAAATGATCTATGTACTTGTGCTTATAGCAGTAGGTAGGCCTATATTGCATGTGTACTGTGCGTGTGCATGTTTGCGGTTCAGTCCTGCTAAGCGCTAATCGAGCACTACAGTATTTGATGTCCCCACTTCAAAGGGATGCCTCAGTAGACGTGTGGATGAAAGCATAAACTAATACAGCAGTGGATACAAGGATACACACAATTTCCTTAAATAACATCAAACCAGCTGCCTGAATCACAAGCTAATTGCCTTGTATTCGTGGTGATTGCATTAGCTGGGCAACTCTGTGTCAGGCTTACACAGCAGACCAAAGAGAGATTTGGTTGCCAATAAGGCGCGAGCGCCAGTATCATCCCTCTTTGTTAGCTTGCGTAATAATGTTTGTCAATCACACAGAATAATTACGCACCTTAATTTACCATCTGAGGCTATTAAGCTCAAGCCCAGTGTCATCTCTCTCTCTCTCTCTCTCTCTCTCTCTCTCTCTCTCTCTCGGGGAAAATTAATATAATTTTCTTCAATATATATCCTCTTTCATCATCTAGGGATTTCGATATGCCCCTGCCTGGCACAGTGGCACTGATTGCTTTATTAATCTGATCCTAGGTCCAAATTAATGATATCAAGGATATTTTGCAATCATTCACCCCCAATAGAGACAGAGAGGATCATTTGTCTACCATTGCGATACACACATTCTTGCGCATGCACACGCTCACCTGGCTGTGGTACAACGCAGTGTGATCGCGTGATTGGCGCCAAATCTATAAAGGGAAAGCTAAGCGCTTTCTTTGTTGGAATTGTCAATAGTCAAACGTGTGGGCCGTCTATCCCTACCTACCTTTCTCTATCACACACAAACTTATGACTACTCCTTCCCACATTACCGATAGGCCTAAAACACCTTATATAACTCGGATTACCCTACTGCATGCATTTCAAAGACCAGCCAACAGGCCGGAAAAACAACAGCATCCAACTAAATAATGGTCACAATTTTATTTTCAAGATAGAAAGTTAAAAAATGAACAAAATCATTTGAAAAAAAGGAACGCACAGGATGACGTAGGCTACAGGATTACGGCTGCCGGCGCCACTGCCCTGAAACAGGGGACCCAATCCACAACGGGGACCCGAGAGGTGACCCAATCGACGGCATAACACCGTAGGCCTTGTGTGCCTGCATTGGTGACATTGGTGATGCCCTTTCGTCTAATAATTGCATCCATCTCCTCCACTGTGGGCGTGCCCTTGTGTTGATGGCTTCCTTATCACCTTGGCTGATTATTGGCACTGATACCAGTTGTGCCGCCAGAGAGCAGACTATAGCAGATGTCGTATCACGTCCATCCCCCGTGTACAAATGCACGGCATTTCTCAATTCTAGCGTGTCAGTGTCATACCTCCGTTGACCTTGTGAACATTTAAATGAGAGCAGTTTCATAGGGATGACGTGAAACGACCACTTTACTTATCTCCTCGATGCGTTAAGATTTTTTTTACCTAACTGAAGGACACGTTTCCTCGAAAACATTCGTTCTAGAACCCAGTTTGATTTCTGTTTGCCTTTTGTTTTGTGACTTTAATCGAAGTGTCAGACCACCAAACAATCGCTTTGCTTGTAGCCTATAGGCTACTGTATAAAATTGCGTTATCCAATCCCACCAACCTCTCGCGGTTTTAAACTAATCGTTCAGTTCAGCGACGTTTCAAGTTAATTGAACGTAACAAAAAGTGCGCATTGAAAGCACCCAGTGTGATGTTTTCCTTTCTCCTCCCCCGTCATCGCGAGGCTCTCCGTCTCAGTGCTCGACTAGTAGGCTACAACACATATCTACGCGTGTTTTCAGGCAAGAGATGACATTGAAAACATCCTCCCATTTAACAAGACAGTCACTGTCAAGTGCTCCCTCAAGGACATAGGCTCATTAACGCACAATTCCCCCACAGTTGTGTGCATGTGCCTGCATACATATGAAATGGGGAAGATGAATATTATTGGATTAAGACATTCAGCACTTGATTTGTGTCTGGTGTGTCACACACACACACACACACACCTGCGCACAAGAGTGGGCACTTTTTCGCTTGTGTGCATGTGGGTGTGTTCGTTTGTTATTGCAAATGCATTCGGGTGCGTGTGAGTTTGTTTATTAACGCGTTTGCGGTGCTGCATTCTCGACTCATCTCTATTGCTGTGATTATACAGCTGCTTTAATGTGTGTTTGTTAAATTGTGCGCCTGCAGGTTTGTGTGCGTATTTGTATGCCAGCATGCGCGTGTGTAATGTGTCTCGTTAGCTAGGCAGTGCTAGCTCAGGGCATTGTGCTTGAGCGCTGCTGGGACACCGGGGTCATAAGCCCTACACTCAGGTGTGCTGCGTCTCGCTTGATTAACCGCAGCTGTCAGCGAGGGCGGAAGGTGCTTATCTCCCTCGGTGCTCTCCGCGTGACAGCCAGACACTCGGGGTGTCTGGGACCAAGCGCTGTGTCCCCTGCGTCCGCCCCTTAAAGTTTGCTGCTCTCAACCAGACGACTCAAGGGCTCTACTGGTGTCGGGGTTAAACAGGGCAGGTATGGCGATTCCGGCGCTAGGGGCAGACTGGGATTCCTGACTCAGCTGCGATTAAAACCGGGCCAAACGTCTATTGGGGTCCCCCCCCCCCCCAATATACCGACAGAGAGTTCACGACAACACAAGAAAATAGTGTATTAAACTTGACATCTTAAATGTATGACATTGCAGTGGTTTGGCCACAAGGGGGTTACTTACTGGATTTCATGAAATCCAGTAATGACATTAGATCTTACACACCACTTGGTAGTTAACATGCATGGGGAGGATGCAAATTTGTGTTTATATTCTTAGCACTGGCGTGGGCCTATTGTGGGGCGTCGCCTGTTTATGTATGCATATTCATGGTCTGCACGAAACATGTTTGTGTAAGGCAATCCTTGCGTAGGTGTGTTCAGCTCACACAATACGCGTAGGCCTACACTACACACACACACTGGCTGGCCCACAGTACCCTGGCCTACGTCTCTCAGCTATGGCAAAACAACGGTGTATTATAAAGTCCATTTAAAAAATATTGTATTTTATTTCCATGGGCATGCCTTTTATTAGTGTTATCAACATGAAAACAAATTCTTGGGTAGGCTAATTATAAACACCTGGGTGACTAGCAAGCAAGAATTAAAAAAACAGAATGTTGTACAACAAATTGTAGCAAATAATATAATGCTAGAAAAATTTATATATTCTGGTATCTTTCTAACTCTAATTGTATTGCATCGTAAATATTAATCAGGGGATTCAAAAACTCATCACCTTGACCTCAGAGGGATTTATATGCTAGACCTTCTCTGTTATGCTCTCTCTCTTTCTGCCCTTTGGCCCTCTCAGACAAGAACAGTGTAACACTGCCTCAATGGAAAGCCTTATCAAAGAATACAAACACACAGCAGTCAGGACTCTAAATACAACTGTGTTACACACACACACACACACACTATAGGTAACGTGGCTGCAACACAATGGCGCTAAATTAAATCACTGATGTTAAGGTTTCCAAGAGCCCTCCCCTCCTCAGTCTCATGCACACACACACACACAGAGAGAGAGAGAGAGAGAGAGACTAAAAAAAGCCCTTTTTTGTTTGTCTGAGTAATGTATTCTAGTTCAGAGGATATCATTAGTTGGAGCTGGAAGTGGTGTGTGTGTGGTCAATTTCAGTTCATTATGCAAATCAGAATAGCCACTATTGTTCCTGCACCACCCTGATACGATTACTGAATTAATAATTGGCTCCCTTTTTCCTCTTCATGTCTTTTTGTGCTCTTATATTCAGCAGCGTCTTCATTTCCTCCACATATCCTTTACATCAGCCCGGCCAGGACAAAGGACAGCTTGCACGGAGACCAATACAGACAAGTGCTTAAAATCAGCATTGATTATCAAGGGGCCACCTTGTATTATAATACGTCCATAATACAGGATTGCGGCGTTGACTGAAACAGCCTTTTTTGGACTTCGAGTCTCCGTTGAGTCCTCAGCTTGGCCTCAGGTGCGTCTTTGGAAGAGCGCATGCGGAGATTACTTCCGCTGCGCAGCGCCTGTAGCCCCACCGCCAGCGGGGGCACCTGTTGTTAGCGAGCTTGTTAGCAAACAGGCCTCGCCGGCGGCTATGTCCGCGTTGCCCACGCGGCCTCAGCTGAGTGCGTCAAGGATGCCACCATGCTCCGTGACCTTCCACACACACACAGCTGCGCTGAAGTTCTGGATTAGGGGGCTCAGGCCCGAAGGGAGATAAGTAGCAAGTGGTGAAGCTTGGACACAGCGGCGTTTATATCTGGGGGGCTTCTAAAAAAAAAAAAAAAAAAAGGAGGAGACTATTGGACTACTGTTCATAATAATAGTGGTTTCTTATGGAGGAGAGCGGTATTTCAACAACTCCTTGAGGCCTCTTGGGACCATTGACCTGTATTAGTACAGCAGGTAAACAACAAACCTTAATTTATGAGGAAGGTAAACACAGGTCTGTAAACTGTAAATCTATAGTGCAGCTAGTTTGCTGCATTAAATGTATTATCCGTAGCTAAAACATGTGGGCAGCATCAACTGCAATAGCTACAGCCTAAGTTGCGTAACAATCTATATTATTGAATGAGGTTTCACTGTGGCCTTTCACAAAAGCGTGTTGGCTTGTGAGAAACAAGGTTAACTCGCCGTTGGGCAGCTGGCTGGCACACGCACGGACGCGCACACACTCCATCTGTCAGTCTGCCCCTATAGCCGCACACTCCGCACTGCTGCATGCAACATCACCAGGTGCACCGAAGCAAAACCTGCGGCATTAGCCTACACGAGTGTTTGTGTAAGAGCTGGAGGGGGAGAGCCAGAGACAGGGAGGCAGAAATACAGACTAACAGGGCGGCGGTTTTGGTTCTGTTGCTGGGAAGAAGGCAGGCAAGAGGAGCGAGGTGTTTTGGGATCTCTGTAAGCGAACACATCCGGGTGCTGAAATGCGCAAGAGCACCGCTGCTCTGCGTTTCCGCGTTGGCTGAGCGGAGCGGCGAGGGGAGGGGAGGGGAGGGTAGAGAAACAGCGAGCCAACGAGACGCAGTGGGACGAGGATTCGGAGAAAATTACACCGACGCACCAAAAGCCGTACAGCAAGTAAAGAAGCAATTGTCTAATAGAATATCGCGTCAAGTGGCCCGACCCCAGTGGTTAGTGGCAGAGAGCCTTTCAGCATGGAGACTGCGCTTCAAACAAGCCCTAAAATGTGAGATCTACAGAGGAAATCTGAAGAGAGCGAGAGCGTTACAGTGGCTTTCCCCCCCTTAACGTTTAATCTCAATTTTGTGGTCCTCAGTCCCGTCCACCGTGTTCACTGGGGGAAAATGAAGAAGTTTAATATCAGGAAGGTGCTGGACGGCTTGAAGGAGGTCTCCTATTCAACCCCGTCAGTCCAAGTGGGGCCACAGGAGAACAATCTGATCCAGGAGACCCTACAGTCCGAGCATTTCCAGCTTTGCAAGGTGGGAGAGAAGGATGGGTTTGATATATCCTGCGGCTGTATTCACTTATCTTAGCGTGCGTTCCCGTGTAGACCTGTGTGTACCCTTATTCTTATAGACTACACAACGCTACTACATATCCCATCTCAAGATTAAGCAGGTGCAAGTGCGCCTTCAGAGATACGTTAATCGACATAAGACCGAAGCTGCATGTTAATGCCATTCGGATTTATAGCCTACATTCATGTGCACCCGCTGTGTGAATAGTTTTATTTAATTTCGTAAAAATTACCTCATAGGCTGTCAAAGAACAAACATAAAGCTCTCTGTGTCTGGCACAGGCTTGGTCACCAGCATCAGCCTACAGTAGGCATTGCGCATATGGCGAGTGCGTTCTGGCGTTATGAAAATACAGAATAATGATGTATTATTTTATCTGTCATATTCTGTTATTTTTTTTCGGTGTCGCAATGCAACCTTTGAAACAATATACTGCATCGTATTCCCTCAGTGCAAACAGTGGCATAGCATCGTTCATGTGCTCTCGGCATGAACCGTCATACAGAGAGGGGTTGGGCCATACGGCTTCTTGCATAATCTGATGGTTTTGGATTAACAAATCAGTCATTGCTTCTAATGCTTACCACCTCTCTCCCCCCCTCACTCACTCACTCACTCACTCACTCACCCTCTCACTCACTTACTCTCTATCTCTCTCACTCACGCACACATGCATGCAGGCACGCTCGCACGCAAACACGCACTACAGTTTACTTCCACATAATCGATTCGCTAGTTAAGGATGCGCCTGAAATGAGTAGAGGTGTTTTGAAAAAAGATGAAACGCAGTGGCCTGCTCGCTCCTCCTTGCGGATTAAAAAAAAAATACGGATGGGGTTAATGAACATGCTCGTGCAATTTACATACCCTGCATAGGCTAGTCTACCACAATATGAAGCAACATATTCCCCAAGTGCGCCCTAATGGTTTGGTTTGGCCTTTTATAGACACTGCTCTGTCTATTGATTTCCATTTCCCTGTTCTGCCAGGTCCTGTGCTAGTAAATGCACACTATTTCAAATTGTAGTCGACGGCTTTGGGTGTGATTTGGCTTGGGATAGGACCCATCACCAACTATATCACTGTTAATGGAAAGATCACTAATATGCATGGCTACAGAAGGGTTAATAGTTTGGGGTGTAAATTGTCAGGCGTTGACTGGTGCTGATATCTAATTCTGCATTTCCTGCTGTAGTCTGTGTGTAAACGCGTGTTCACAAACACATTACATTAAGGGCCTGTGGTTGGTCTTTTTATCTGCCGAGAGCATGGATGACAGACTGGGAGGTTCAAGTGCATTACAGCTTTAAAAGGCCATGTTGCATTTGATATCCAATTGATAAATTATGTCAGTTTCCCAAAGAAGTGTGTCCCCTGTAATAATGCTTGGAGAACGCGCTCTGTGTCTATAGGCTCCACACCTTGTGAATACAGTGCGTGTTCATGTACGGTGTTGTAAAAAACACCAATGCTACCGTCCTCTGTTCCTGCGTGAAGAAGGCAGGTGTCTCCGCCACTTTAAGTGCTACTTATGTAATACACTTCAGCCCCTCCGCTCTGCAAACAAATCCAACATCCCACCAGCAGCCGACTGATGCCATAAAGCTACTTCCCATATATTGTGGTATTCATGTTATGCCCCAAAGCGATGCTTTCTTTTTTTTATTAGAGTATTTTATTTCCAGGACACAAATGTGATCACGACTCTATGTGGGAGGCAGAGAGACAGAAAGAGAGAGAGATTGACAAAGGGGTGATTCTTTCTGTTCTCTTTTTTTTTTAAATAGCCCCACAATTCTAGACATGCACACATAATCCCGCCAAGAGCACAATACTCATACTCAAATTTGCATTATACGATAGGCTACTTGTGCTGTATTTATCAGTGACCAATGATTTACTTGTTGTACGCAAACACAGCTGTTGTAACATAGAAATGCCTCTCCTCCATAACACGTTCTCTCTGTATCTTCCCATTGGCTGATGCAGACTGTCCGTCATGGCTTTCCCTATCAGCCGTCGTCCATGGCTTTTGACCCGGTGCAGAAGATCCTGGCCATAGGCACCCAGAATGGAGCTCTCAGATTGTATCCTTTCAGTGTCTATCGATGTGCTCTATGTGTTGTTCTGGCCCATTGAGGCTTGTCTGGGCCCCTGCATTCCTGGACGGGAAAGCCTGTAGCGGATCCACAGCTGCAGGTAAGTGGATGGGAGCCAAACTGATGGTGAAAGGCTTATGGATGCTAGGTGTTTATTCAGATGTTCTCAGAATGTAGCCTTCTAATGTATGCAAAGTTCTATCCCGATATATTTTTTTATATTGGGTTGTTGTTGGGTTGATACGAACTCAATTTCAGGCAACACAGTTACATCAGTACCCCCTCCACCTTAATCCACCTACTTGTCATGTTATATATTTATTTAAATATTGTAAAGAATAGAATAAAAAGTACAATTATAAGCAAAACCTTTTATCTTACAGCAGTAGTCTGAAGTGAACACACTTTTATTACAGCTCTTGTTTTTTGTTGTTGTAAAAGTCCAATCCACGTTAAATTAAAGTGTACAGTATACTCCTGGAAGCCGTGTTACCGAGGTGCTCAAGTGTTTGCACTGGCTTGCTAGCAATAGCAAGGCTTGGTACACAAAACGGGGACAACAGCTTGCGTTCCTATGGCACTGCAGGGAGTCATATAGCTTTGCAGAACACCTCGTAGCTTGCCTGTCAGGCCATGTTTTCTGTACTTTCATTCTGTTCTGCTGAGTCTCCTCCAACCTTAGCCAGCTTATTACACTGTGATGAAGAGCTTTAGGCTTGGCTCTCTCTTTGCCCCCCCCCCCCCCCACCCCAGGGCTGGAACCTGTGGCTGATAGTCCCAGTGGTGTAGACAGGTGAGGCTGGAAACAGATCCAGCTACTGGTGGAGGGGGGCTGTCTGGTGGACCCAGTGGTTCTTGAGAACCACTGGGGTACACTATGCTTTAGACCTACTGTAGTTTGAATGACAGCTCTGTCAACGTGTAGACTGCCTGAGGAAGCGCTGAGCATGGGTTTCCAGGGACGCCTGCGTACGGACTGAAAACGGTCACTTTGAACTTGAAAAGACGGGAAAGAAGATCTCTGTTATGTCTGAGTGACACGAATCAGATAGTACCTTATCGGAGTCGAGTGAACAGCGAGCCATCCATCCCTCCATGTGTGCTGGTTCTCGCACCCTCGTCACCGGCTACTAGGACTGTCTCGCCTACCCTTATCTGATGGCAATGATAGTGTACCACCTTAGTGCGAATAAGGCGGCCATATTGTTCCTAAGGCCATGGTTCATACAGAGTACCTTAGTGTATTTATGTTGGTTACATAGATATTCAACTGCGCCATATACTCTACCTATTTGTCCACGAGCGACCATATGTGCACTATCTGTGCGTGTCTGTGCGAGCGTGCCATTGTTTGCTAGCCCGGACATTTGGCTGCATCCCTCTCCCATAGAGGATTACAGGAAGTGGCAGATCAAGGGGCCTTATAGCCTGGCAGCGTGGCTTAGCTCTGAGAATTACGGGCAGCTAGGAGCCGGAGCCCGCACACGTTGGCGTCGGGCGGCGTGCAATATCTCGGGCAGACGGCTGAGCCCTCCAACCATAAAGCTAATCGCTTCTCTGATCCACCCCCCCCCCCCCCCCCCCCCCACACCCAACAAAATAAAAGCCCGAGGGGGGGGGGGGTTGGTGGGGGGGGGGGGGGTGGGGGGGGGGGGGGGGGGGGGGGGGGGGGGGGGGGG
>JAOEHI010025908.1:0-26045 GCA_025447815.1 Percopsis transmontana
TTAAGGCAGTTCTGAAGGCGAAAGGGGTCAAACACAGTATTAGTATGGTGTTCCTAATAATCCTTTAGGTGAGTGTACACACACACACACACACACACACACACACACACACACACACAGCAGTCATCAAATTTAAAGTGTGTGAATATTTGCAAAAAAGAAAAGTTTATCAGTTTGAACATTAAATATCTCGTCTTTGTATTGTATTAAATTGAATATAGGTTGGAAAGGGATTTGCAAATTAATGTTTTCTGGTTTTATTTACACAACGTCCCAACTTCATTGGAATTGTATGCATACATGCATACATACATATACCACATCTTTTTCTTTTCATTGAAGAGAACACCAAGTCTCCTGTACTAGAATTAACCTAATACTCTTATTGTGATGGCTTGTTGTAGATAAAGACAAAAAATATTTCCTTCAATTCTACCCTAAATGTATAATTTTACAAATGTAGACTCACTCATTCACTCATGAAAAACAAGGAAATCCTTTTAACTTGGACTACATGTAAAATATGCCACATTTACATAACATTGTCAAATAAAACATTTAATAACTTTACACTCATTAGTTTCACTGACTACTTCCTGGTTGTTCAGACATCATGAAAATACAGTTTTATACATCTTTTAGAAATGCTTTTTCGGCACAATATTGGTGTAAGATTCGCTGCAAAGAAGTATTTTTATATGCTTAGGACACTATATTCATTATTTTAGCAGGGCTTTAGCTAGCTAGCGGTGCAGATAGAGTGGTTGACTGTGGAGATACAGATCCGATTGTAATTTGAAACTTCTATCTTTTTACACCATTAACCGCGATTACTATACCGTGCGGTTAATAGTTCAATAGGAATTTACGGTATAATAATTTCGGACAGGCACATCAGCAGAAATGTTTATATCTGCAGATGCCGATGATTCACTATTTATCTGCCGATACCGATGTCGTGCCGATATCACCGTGCATCCCTAATTGAGACCGTTTCCTAGGATATTCCATCAGGCAATAAACGGGCTGTTGCGCTGAAAATTGTAGCGGGCGTCAAATCATCAAAAACATCTCAGCACGAGGCGTCAGATTTGTCTGTCACCACGGCAACAGCCCTGCAAAGTTTTTAATGCAATTCCACAGCAGGCTTTTTGGCGTCTCGTCAACGCATCCGGTGCAGTTTTTGCCGAGTGACAGCGCCCGCGGTGACTTCAAAGATATGTCGGGTCGTTTGAAAGGTTCCAACAGCGACTCCTATAATGGCGCAGAGAGGATGTGAAGAGATGGCAGCATGGACAGGGAGGGAGCACCTTGGGCCTTCCATTAAAGAAGGTTTTGAGGTGAAAGAGCACACCGTGTGTGCGTGTAGTGGGGGGGCGGGGGTACCACGCGTGAGAGGCAGCAGTGCCTGTCAGAACAATAGCAAGCTGAAAAACGCCATTTCATTTGTATAATAGAGTACTGATTAAAGTCAGGCTGTGGAGGAGCTGTCTGGGTGAATATGGAAGTACCTGCAACACCAAATCACAGCTCTGTTTATCTGGCCTGGGCCACGTTTGCCCATAGTAACATAAAAATCTGGGCATTACAGATGTTTTTCTGTAACACTCGCACACACTTCTCCCAACTGACAATATATCTATTTTACTTATTCTAGCACAGGAATAGGACTCGGAAGGCTTTTAAAAAGGAATTCTTTTTTACCCCCGGCTCCCACACAAATAACACGGCGTCTAAGCAACCGATTTTAGCGGCGGTGTTGCTCGGAGAGCCGAGCGGCGCTCCAGAGGTGAAGGATGTCACCGCCAGGACAGGGCCGGGAGAGAGTCCCCGTACACTGCAGGCTTATGGCTAGTCCGGGGGAGAGAGAGATGTAGGCAGAGAGTGCGAGATGGAGCGCGAGAAGATGAAATCAAAAAATGGCAAATGGGAAGTGGAGCAGGAAAGACTAACAAATAAACGAATAAACTAAAACGCTGGAGGATTTTTAACTACTCGTGGGTGCGATTTACACTGGCACCTGTTAACTACGTATTGTCATTAAAAAATAAATCCCTTTCACTCCTGCTCTCCAAGTGATCACATGCAGAGGACAAGAAGTTATCGCCTCTTGTGAGCACACACACACACACACACACACAGACACACACACACACACACAAATCCATTTCTGAGGAGACTAGGCTGGCCAGTTTAAGCCGACAGGCTGCAAGATGTCGTGGACAGATTACTATAGGAGCTAAAAACAGTACCAATACAGGACCAAGGTCGCAGTGCAACATCTCTGGCCCTCTGTCTCTCGGCTACATAACCATTTGACTGGCAAAGTCACAGAGGTCGTCCCTTAGTAAATCACCCCCCCCACTTTAGAGCGATTTGTTTTGCCTCTAGGTCGTAAAACAGCCACCAGGTGTTTAAGGTGCACTACACTGTAAGAAATGACAGACAGTTTTACACTACAGTTATACACAAAAAGTTCTAACTCTACGCTTTAACAAATAGGAGCTTTCCCGTTTGGGAATTGGGTGATTCGCATTGAGCCCGGTTTTCACAGATAGCTCGTTATGGTCAGCCAAGCCGCAAGCTGAATATTCCTACGCCGTCATGAACCCTTTGAAAATGTCAATTTTCCTGCCGTTGCTTTGTTTACATCAATCTTGCAGCACAAATCACGCTTTTATTTTCACAGCTGGAAAAGGCCTTCGTCTCATTTAAATGACATTACAATCCCACAGCCAAGTGAACACTTATTATTCAGATACACTTCTATTCATTCTACATTCTGGTTAGGTGATTTATTATTTATAGCCTTCACATTATCTCTTCTGTTCATGTTAAAGATTTCTTGTGTGAAAGAAATCATGAAATCCCTCATAAAAATTAATACATTTTAAATTAAAATGACCCCAACAAGCAGGCTAAATAACATACCATGGGCAAAACATGAATAAATAAAGCCAACTAGTTGTAAAGTATTTAGAAAAGAGAGAATCATTTTTCCCCAGACATGAAAGACAAGAAATAGCAAATCAATAAATAGTGACTGGAGAAAACACTGCTATTAGACAAACTAGAGAGAGAACCACCAACTAGATGCCATCACAGCAAACTAACAGATCAATGGTGGCTTCTTCAAGGACAACGACCCGACAAATATACTATTCCCATGTATCCCCTACCCTTGGCTGGGATGCACACATACCAGGGGAGCTATGATACAAACACACATATATAGCTACACAAGCACACATTGCAACCCAAGGCAATAACTAACTTATTCAGTGAAAAAGGAGTGAAGTTTCATAGTGAGACATTCCTCAGTCATGCTCTCTATCAAAAGGTTTATTAGTGTTTCGATTCCAACGTATTAATTAAGTATTTATTCACACCTATCGACCAAGTGTGTTTGTGTACCTGTCTGGCCAGGTTGACTGCGTCTGCATGTAGTCGGTCTCTCAGGTGTGGGTCCAGTTGAGCAGCCGGTGCAATCTCCACAACCTTCAAAACAACAGAAGTTTTACTTCACAAGGCCGCCCTCAAACTAATCTTTTACAGTGTTCATTCTATTTGGAATTAAATTATATAAAACCTTGAAGTATGCCAATTGAAAAGGCAATTTATTTATTTTTCATTCATTTGATTTACCATCTGGTCACGAGATGCAGCTGCACTTTCTTTTGACTTACAGACTATTTTTGACTTTGACATTTTAATACATTTACAATACATACATTTACCAGCAGTTTACTGCCAGTAAACAGGCCATAGCATTGTATCAGCAAATATAAAGGGTCTTATTTTGTGCTGTTGGTGTCATTGGGACCTGAGCAGACCAAGTCCAATAGCAATTTACAATAAAGAAGTTATTATAAGCAGATATGTATGTATTATTTAACAGCAAAAGTCCAAAGTCCGCTGTTTTCCAAATAGCATTTAAATAACAAATTACAAACATGTAAATATAGCTTAATGCCCAGTGCTTAATGATTACTCATTGACTTATTACAACTGTGGCCACTGTGTTCTGGGTGGGCGATGCTAAGGCTGATTTGATTCATTTCACTTTTTCAACCTATCCAAGAAAAAAAAATATTTGAATGCAAATAACTCACCCCATGTCTGAATTTGAAGAAGTCTTCTATGCAAACTTGATTTGAATTTTTAATCAAATCACATCAAAACATAAAACCCCTTTCAAAAGTGGATTCATATAAAAAAGTAAAAATCACACTTGTAAGACATCCTAAAAGATCTTGAAAAGAAAAAAAAAATATCAGTGCTCTATCATTTTCAACTTGTTTCTGAGATTGAAAAAAGATCCTAGATTAAGGGCGCCGGCAGATTAAGACCCAGAGAATCAAAGAGCATCCGCGCCGGAGTTAACATGATTATCGTCTGTAATTTGATTAAAAAAAAGGGAAAGGCAGCAAGTGATGAAGATATTCGATTAAGTCAGCATTGAGGTGGCAATGAGCAATGAAATATTACACATGCTAATCGGCTTGTTCTGATGAAAGCTTTGTTAAACTGAGTGACAAGACTATTACTGTGGGTGACACTTTCTGTGTGCGCTATTTACACGGGTTATTTAGCGTGTGAGATCAGGTCCAGACTTCTATTGCTATGCTAATAGTCGTGAGAAAATAAGAAAAACGACCCATCGAATCTTGCCCATTTAATGATCTGTTGAGTTAGGGGGATTTGTCTGAGCATTATGCAATAGCCCACCATTGTTGCCAAGACGCCATTCATAGAGCATTAGAAGAGGTTTAATTCTCATATATAACCTTATTAAACCCTGCTTCTTGAAACACACAGACTTTCTGGGGAAAACACGTTTTAGCTGTCCTTGTGCCCCATTTGACTGACAAGTTAAATATGGCCATATATATTTTAGGGTTCCGTGTTCACTGGGTGCTCGGAGCCCCCTCAGTTGTGATTTCAGCTCACACCATCCGATCCGGCCACAAGGATTATGTTAAATTACGTCACCTTTTGGTGTCGGCGTTGGATGGAGCAATCTCGCTCGTAGAGGTGAATGACATTCCCGTACTTGTCACCTGAACGGGGGGGGGGGGGGGGACATTATAAATGTGAAAAATAAATATGTTTAAAGAACACACAAAGTATCTGTCTCTCTTTCCTCTTTCTGTCCTGATGGGAACTGCAGAAAAGAAAAAAAGAAAAAGGTAAACGGGCTTACCGAGGATCTGCACTTCAATGTGTCTCGGTTTCTCAATGAACTTCTCGATAAACAGGGCGCCGTTCCCGAAAGCCGCCAGGGCCTCCGAATACGCCCGCTGATAATTCTCCTCCAGTTCCTGACAAATAAAGAAAGCTACGTTTAGTCACGGAATGGGACCAGCAGGAAATAGTTTTAGTCTATTTTTTTTTCGTTAAAATCTACCCTTAGTCTTCTTTTGGCAACTCACTGAGTCATTTTCCTGTATGCTGTAAATGGGTTTCATTTAGGGCGAGTTACAGTATCCATCCAGCATTCTTGCTGCATATTTTAAGCCCCCTACACCCGCACAGGTGTTATTAACTATTTGAGCTGATTAGACCTACATTTACTAACCAATCATAAAGAAGGTTGTCAGTTGTGAACATGCCCACACAGTGCTGAAAAGGGGTCAGAACAGCCATTAACTAACTCATAACACCTTTGTGGGTGGCTTTAAAGGGAAATTCCACTCTAAATATTCTTGCATTGTACAGATTTGCATATATCCGATATTCAATACCATCATGATTTTCCTTTTTTTTGGCTTTTGTTTTTTTATGCATGCTTTTTTTTGTTTTATATTTGCTGTAACCTCTCCCCCCCTTGACTTGTTTACATTTGTTGTTTCTTACATTTGGCATAAATCCACTTTTGACAGCACCCCTAATGGATGAATGTCGAATAGAAGGGTTTCGGCAAACTTCGGAGAAAAGAAACACGGCAGACGATTTATTTAATTTTCTTTACTTTCTGCAAATCTGCCTCTCAAAACATTGGAGGTGAACTATAGGCAACGCAGTTTGCTTAATCCATATTTGATTTGCAACGCCTAGTTTGATACTTGAATGCATTCGATTATGTCTGCCACAATGCATTATGAACCTCCATAGTTTGACCACAGGGAGCATCGGTCAAACTATGGATCTCCTCTCCTCTTCCTTGATGTCTTCCTTCCTCTTTACCATTGATTCTAAGGAGGCCCTAAAGAATATTGTTGGTTGACCACCCCCCAGCAATGACATCACCGCGAGTTGTCCACTACTATGAGGGGTGGAAGTTCTACAAATTATTTTATTAAAACGGGGTTGATAAATTGTCATGTGAATTTAAAATGAAGTTAAATGCATTTGTTATGACAGAGAGGCAATGGATTGAGTGAAAGTTTTCTAAAAATTGCTCAAGTGATTTGATAAAAATTTATTGTAAACAACAAATTAGGGAGGTTCTGTATTCATCAAATTACCTATGAGATTATCAAATCGCATGACGAATCACCACTTTCCTTTTCAATTCACACCCTTCATCATCACCCGTATATTTATCAAGGGATTTTTGTAACTGTCCCCCTTCAGCCAAACAGCTTTGATGCAAATGATAAATGCTGCCTTACAAAAATGGCACTGAATGAAAAAGTCAAGCTCATAATGAATCAAACCAACAGCAATTTAATAGTGACCTTTAATCAAATAAAATATGAACTTTTAATTCACATGACAACTTAACCCCATTTTAATAAATCATTTCCACCGCTAATATAGATACAAAACAAAAATCCCTGAACCTTGCCTCTAAATCTGCATTTAGTAAGATACAGGATAGTCTAGTGGTCTAGGTGTTGGATCCCCCCCCCCCCGGAAGGTTGTGAGTTCAAGCCCCAGAGTTGGCCTACCTGTAAGCATCCTTGAGCAAGATGCCTAACCCCTATCTGCTCCATGTAATTGTACTTTTTTTTTGGATAAAAGCGTCTGCTAAATGACCTAATTGTAGTCCATTTAAAAACAGCATAAATGTGTTTTGCAGTGGAATTCCCCAACAAACATTGGCCAGACATAAGAGCGCTTGGACAAGGTTGTTTTAGGCTGAGTCACAACGGGACGAGGTCGCGTTCAGTCAGTTAACAGCTTCCCCTAGCCCGTCTGACCTCTCAGTTTTCAGCTTAGCCGAGTCACCGGCACGCCTGTGGGCGCTTCAGAACGCAGCAGCGCAGATTCTCAGCTGTCGTCCGAACGCCTCGGGAAAGTGACACGATGTCGCGGTTGGGTCTGGTGACCTGTTGCTGGAGGCTGGAGCAGACGCCATCTGCAAACGAAACCCCTGAAGAAAGCTCTTTTGGCCCTACACGGCCGGCCAGCATTTCTGGTAAATCGAGCACGAAGCCAACGGCCCCGGACGAGAGGGCCAGCTGGGGCTCAACAAGACTGACTGACTGACAACGCACTAAAAATACAAAAATGGCCGTGCTAAGGCCATTTTAAACATCAGGAAGGGTGAAGGATGGTAAACACCAGTAATCTCTAGGCGTAATTAATTAAAATATATTGGCAATATATTCAGATTATCCAAGTTTTGTCATACAGCTTTCAGTGTTAGAACAAAGAAAATGGTTTTAAACGGCACTGGTGTTAGAGATGACCTTCTGATTAGACCTTTTCTCAGGTTGAAGGCAGATGGTCCTATGCTGCAACTGCTGACAGAGTTTGTGATGTCACGCCACATCATTGAAACCAATCAAAGAAGGTTGCAGTTGTCCTGCCCAACAACTGGCTATCGTCGGTCTCTATGTGTATAAAGAAGAAAAACTAATTTCTAATAGAATGTATTTGCTTATGATGAATGTACTTATTGTAAGTCGCTTTGGATAAAAGCCTTTGCTAAACGGTGGTTTGTAGGTTATCGCAAATACCTACAAACAATAAGTTTTGATTTGTCTTCTAGGAGAGTCGAAAACATTTTCCTTCTTTTCCATGTATAGACTATAGAATTGACAGATTCCCCTCCCCCCAAAATAAAATGTCAACTTTCAAAATCTATTTGCATTGTACATTGCTGCCTCTACGGCCCAGAGATGATACTCATCTTTGCGCTGAGCCGTGTCTGAGCTACCACTAGTGGATTCTGCGTGATTCCGGTGGAAGCGATATAAATGTCAACATATAATTACCTGCATAGGAGGTACAACTCCACAAAAAGGTCACATGTTGAAATGGTGTATATTCACGCTTAGCTCAGTCTGACTATGGTATGGTACTGCCACCAGCAGTGGCAGGCTTAGCAGTTTTCTTGCACAACGAAACACTACAAGTCCCTGGATATCAGGGAAAGGTGGGGGGGGGAATAGGGCAAATTGACCCTGAAAAGGCGAGGTGAAGCAGCAGACAACGCAGGGCACTCGTGAGGATTTATTATTAGGTGACAGCGGTAATTTCAAAACACACGGGTTGATTGGCGGGCAGAGAGATAAGTGGTTGGCTTCTAATTTTCCAGTCATTTCTATTCTGTTCAAAACAAACAGAAAATGAAAGGAGATAAATTAGAACAAAGCCAGAACAAAGAAACTGTTTTTTTTTTTCAAGTAATAAAAGATACGCATCAAATCAAGCTCATCTGGATACCCTTTATCACATGTAAATTTGTGGTGTGCAATTTTTGTCCACAAAGGGGTCAGGTGGAGCAAAAAAGTACATAAATGAGGGGTAAACCTGCAACCTTCATGGGCGTGTGCTTTAGCCAAGATGTACCTCGAAGGTGCATTCAGACAAAATAGGGGTGCGACTTTTCGCTGAAAGTACTTCCTCTTCAAAAGGCACTACTAGCAGTGTTGCGGAAGAGATAGCGTTTCCCAAACTCAGTACTGCATTACCTATGAGCCCCTGGTCACCATTGTGTTTGTATTGCATTGAATAGCTGAGAGATGCAGCGGTAGTTTAGTTGGTATAAGGGCTGGGTACCGTTCACATTTGAGCTGATACCGGTACCCAGAATACGGTACCTTTTGTCGGTACTTCAGTACTCTATCTGCAATAGCAAAAGTGTAATTTCATTTCGCATCACAAATATTGCAGCGAGCGTTGTGTATGGGATTACAATAGTGCCAAAACTCCGTAAACTGGTGTTCTCAATGTTTTGCTTGTAAATTAAGGTCCATTCTCGCACGTGTGTAATTTAATTTGGGTTTTGGGTTCGCCATTGCCCTGACTGTGTTTAACACTGTACAACCTTCAGGGGTGACATAATCTCGCTCTCTCTTTCTCACTACTCTTTCACCTACAGATGCGCTCTTAGGTCCCGAAATTTGGCAGAGATTAATTTGATGTTAATCGGTACTCTATAGTACTGATGTAATTCGGCCGGTACCCTAGTTGGTATAGAGTGTAGCGATAAGGTAATAGAACAATAACCTTTCAATTATTTTGCAGAGAATCTGACCCGGTAGCATTAAAATTCACAATGAAATGGCCAACTTTATTGCAGGTAATCATGCAAACATTGATGTTAATCAGGAAATAGTGGATAACCCCTAGTTGTGCCTTTAAATCTTTAGATTTCACGGTGAGCGGAGAAAAACAGCTAAGTCCGTGCAGAGATTAAGCATGCACAAACTACATATTGCACCACCCGCTTATAAAAAACACACAAATCTAGCGGCTCATCATGCACTAGATTTCACTCGGTGCCTTTAAAGGGTTCAAGAGAGCTTCCCAACCCCTTATTTAACACAGAGAGACAGGCACACGCCACTCTACTTGAAAGGCGAAAAGAGGAGTATGGATTTTTGAGGTTATGCACCAGTGAAACACTTTACCCACGCTGCGGTACAGTGGGTCAGGTAGAGGCTGCGTAATAGCTCACTTCCCACCCCCCCCCACCACGCCCTCACCTCGTACTCCCGGACCACCCGCATGCCCCGGCCACCTCCGCCGTAGGCCGCTTTGAAGATGATGGGGAAGCCGTAGGTCTGGGAAAAGGCCTGAGCCTCCTGGAGACTGGAGATGGGGGCGTCGGTACCCGGGACCACGGGCACGCCTGAAAGGGGAATTTGGGCGGGTGGCGGGGGGACACAAATAAGGGCTCCTCTTAATTTCTACCAAGACTCAATGACCTCTAAACTAGACTAACTACAGTTTCTCCATGTTTTGAAGCTTCTGAACTAAATGACATGAGACGCCTGACGGTTTATAGCTCAATAAAAAAATAAATTATAATAATTTGGTCAACCCTCCTCCCGACTGCCGCCACTCACCTGCACTGATAGCCAGGGTGCGAGCCTCAACCTTGTCTCCCATCTTGCGGACCGTGTCCGGGCTGGGGCCAACGAACATCACCCCTGCGTCGGCGCAGGCCTGGGCGAAGTCCGAGCGCTCCGAGAGGAAACCGTAACCCGGGTGGATGGCGTCCACGTTGTTGTCCTGAGCAGGTGTTGGGATGGAACGCGGAGAGAGAGAGGAAGGACAAAAAATGGACAAGACATTTTAAGAAAGAACAGAGGGAAAAGACTGTTTCCCTCTGTTCTTTCTTGAAGAAAACAGGTGTCAGCCTGTAATTTTCCCCCCCAATTACAGGCTTTCTAAAAGCAGTCTCGCACAAACAAACACAGGATTCGGCAGCGTTCTGAGAGGGACGCACACCTTCATGACTCATTGGGGCTGAAGTCAGACCCTGAAAGATTATACGGACCAAATCACTGCTCCGAAAGTCTGTGTTCCCGGTCGGCGGAGCTGCTGGGGGCGAGTGTTTTCTCAATACATCTTGCCAAGGGGAGCCCTATTAAGCATCAACCCTCTGCAGGCCATTCTTAATTCCTGGCTCACAATTACATCAGGGCTTGAGGGAGACCACAGCGTGCACACACGTGCACACACACACACACACACACACACCAGGCACCGGTACAGCCAAGTAACTGTACATGCCAGCAGTTGGCCACTGAACGACAGTGGAACACCAGCTCATTATATAGGAATGGTATTCATTCGTTTATTTGACAGATACAGTGTACATAGACAAACTAGCAGCTACCTGATAGCGTTTATAGCGGATGCTAATTTGCAACACCCCTCCCTAGAAGGGCTTTTGTGAAAATAAAACATTAAAAACAGCGAGATAAAAAAAAATAAAAGGTAAAGTGAATACTGCAAGATACAATAAAGCACAAGGTAAAAAGAAGGTAAACAGAGTACAACAACGTACATTAAAACACAGATTTACTGGTAACATAGCTATAAAAAGGTTTTTTATATCATCTGTATCACACACACACACACACACACACACACACACACACACACACCGAGCCATCTCTGGACCGGTGTGTGCCATCTGGTCTTGGATACGAGGCGAGCTGTGATTATGAGCCGTGCTGTTGTTAAGGAAGCACTTACTAACTCCCTGGGCCCCCGGAGAGACCCAAGTGTGTGCACGGTACGGACGCCTCATGCATAACATAGACGTGCAGTTCAGGGCTGCAGCTAACGGCTGTTTTCACAATCTAGTCATTCATTTGGAACATAAAATGCAGCATAATCGGGTACAATATGTTGTTTAATGTTTACCCAAAACAAAACAGAAAATATTCTATAAGTTCTATAATTACTAACAAAGACAGGCATTCCGATACACATATACAGTACACAGCATGTCATCCAACCTCAAGCACCACACACACACACAAAGTATCAGGACAGAGATGGATGGTTTCTTTGGGAACGCAGGAATAAGTTGAGACACACACACACACACACACACACACACACACACACACACACTTTGAATAAGAAAGAGGGAAACGAGATGAAAGAGACCACCCTCCCACTCCCGCTCCCGCTCTCTGCTTGCTGGCATGGTGGCAGGGCCCCCTTATAGGCAGACCGGCGGTGACAAATGGTTTGGACGGGCGAAAGAACCCTCCCGGCATCGCCTCGGCTGTCCGACCACATGCCCGCGCAGAGAAAGGATGAAACAGGAGAGTCCGACAGGGAGGCTGATAATAACGAACTGGCAGGCCGTGGAAAATGGTCCCGGGGAGAGTGCAACCAGGGACAGATGTAATCTAACCACCAACAGAGAGAGCTTCAAACATTTCTGTTGCATTCGCTACACTCGAAGTAAATGCACCCGAGGAAAGGAAGCAAGGGGAAAAAAATAACTAGCCAGAGACAGCAGTGGGGTGGGGGACTCTGGCAGCTATGTGCCTTAGCTTCAAAAACTACCACGCCATCTTCTTATACATTTTTTCACTATCTTCATTGAAGTTTTGGGCAATGAGGCTCCATACGGTCTGAACACAAAAGAGAGTACATACTAATATACAATAGATAAGAGTCTAATATACTGGACCCACATGTAAAGTGAAAGAAAAGACTAAGACTTCTGACTTGTAAAAACTGGGTCGTCACAGGTTGCAAAAGCGGTAGTCTTAGCTCCACATCCAGCAGATTTGGGGGGGGGGTTAAGTGCTTTTTGAAATATCATTCATACGTTGTATGTTAACAGCCGAACACTGACGACAACATTCCAAACAGAAGTGCGTAGACGGGGGGCCCCCCCCCCCCCCCCCCCCCCCCCCCCCCCCCACCCCCCCCCCCCCACACACACACACACACACACACACACAAAGAATAAGTCGGGGTGGAAATGTGAGCTTTTCAGGTTCTATAATGCAATCAAGGAGTGTATCTTTTAATGTCTACAGCATTGAATCATCTAAGAATGTAAGAGCTACCTTGCTAAAACAAAAGAGGTGCTTTGTTCCATCGTCTGTCTAAACCCTCCCTCAGCAATTACCATCCTCCTTCCAAAGACCTCAGCTAGGAGCAGAGCAACGCTCTTTCTTTTACTGGAGGCAGTGGAGTGTGAACGGACATTATGCAGACACCCGTCCTTTTTCGGCCGCTGTATTGTTTAGAGATTGGGAGTTACGCTCTGACTTTCACACTCAGGGACTTGATGTGCAAAGCTGTTGATAAAGCAGTTTGTTTCTTGTCCAAGTGAAAATGTAATACGAAAAACAGGTTGAATGGGATGGTTAGGTTTGTCTCTGTGCAACAAGCTAAACAGGATGGAATATACAGTGTATATCTATTTACTTCTATTCAGGTCAAAGGTTTGTGGTTAACTTTCATCAATAATAATGTTGTGTTAGGTTCAATCATATTTGTGGTGTCAATCTTTAACATTGTCATTTGGCCTTTAGGATGCATAGACCTCATGGACAATGCCGGCAATATTGACCAACATTAATTTTCACTTTTCCTCCTTTAGGGATGTCCAAACTCATGTACTGTAAGTATGTGTTGTAGAGATGGCAGATTCAAGTCTTTTTAAAGATTCAAATTATTCCACTCTGTTCAATTAAAGGATTTGTTCAAAAGACTCATTCACCAAGTCGTTCAGTGACATTTCCGGTTTCCAAAACGTCATGAGTCACTCACGACCAAGATGCCCTGTTGTCGCTCTTTGAACTATACATTCTTCCTCGAAGTTCAGACTTGAACTTCAGCATTCAGTCAGACTCACTCAAGTGAATAGGTCAGTTCTCACAACCAATGACATGACCCGAAATATGCTACACATATGTGTATTATTGTAATGCCTCTATCTCTCAGGTGAGGGCTCCGACAATGCAGAAGGCAGAATGGGCTCGGGACCGTGTCCTTGGCAGCGAACTGTCGTGACAGTGCGTCTGGCTTGGCATTGCGGGTGCCTGGACTGTAAGTGAGGGAGAAGTGGAATCGGCCGAAGAAAAGCGCCCACCTGGCCTGCCAAGACTCACTTAGCCGACTGGACATTCAAGGTTCTTGTGATTGGTCCAGACCAATGCCGCCACTCCTCCAGCACCAGTTTTACAGCTAGTAGCTCCCGATTGCCGATTTCGTAGTTACGCTCCGCAGGGCTGAGCTTCCAGGAGAAGAAGGCCCACGGATGGAGTTTGTTGTCCGCAGGGTGGCGCTGTGATAAGATGACCCCGACTCTGACCTCCGAGGCATCCACCTCCACCACAAACTGAAGGCTAGTGTCACGATCGGCGCGCTCACGGCCACGCGCGCATCGTGCCTCCTTTCCCCTGCAACGCACCGGTGGCGGACAGGACATTAACTCATTAGGCCGATGAGTATTTAGTTTCCCCAACAACCCCAGGGGTTGTTGGGCATTGTTTCGGGTTTTCGCCCCTATATGTGTGTATTCTCATTAAACCAACGCTGTCTAGCGTTTGCATCGGCAATTCCGCCTGTCTGTGTTCCTCGGGCTCGCGCTTACTCTCGCTCACTACGCACCGGTGTTACAGCTAGGGTCGGGATGTACCAGGATGGGGGCTGAGGTGAAGTGGTCCTTTAACGCTGAGAAGTCGGCTTCGGCTGCCGGTGTCCATACGAATGGGATGCTGGTGGAAGTGAGAGCTGTGGGAGGAAAAGCCATCTGTAGTCCTTAATAAAGCGTCTATATATATGAGCAAAGCCTAGGAAACACTGGAGGAGCTTTCGACTGGTGGGGACGGGCCACTTTGTAACGGATGACACCATGGCTGGGTCCATGCGTACTTGAAACCCGGGAACGACATGTGGAACTCGCATTTCTCCGCGTTGACAAAGAGGCGGTTCTCCAGAAGGCGCTGGAGGACCCGACGTGGCACTCATACTCAGCCAAAGATTTTGAGTAGATGAGAATTAAAACTAAACAGTTGATCATGTCCCTTAAAATGTCATTGACAAGAGCCTGAAAACACGGGCATTGGTCAAGCCAAAAGGCATGACCAATGACATTCAAAAGGTCGTAAAGGAGTGTTAAAGGCCGTCTTCCACTCGTCCCCCTCGCTTATGCGGACCAGGTGGTATGCGTTGTGGAGGTCCAGCTTAGTGAAAACAGAAGCCCTGTGGAGGGGGCCGAACGCAGAGTTAATGAGAGGCAGGGGGTACGTGTTCTTGACTGATATTTCATTGAGTCCACAGAAGTCAATACAGGGTTGCAGGGAGCCGTCCTTGTTAAATAAAGAAAAACCTGCGCCCGCTGGAGTAGATGACGGACGAATCAGACCTGAGGCAAGAGACTCGCAAATGTACTTCTCCATAGCCTCATGTTCGGGTCGTGAGAGGTTATATGAGGTCAATGGCGCAGTCGTAAGGGCGGTGGGAGGGCAGGACTGAGGCCTTGTGTTTACAGAAGACAGGAGCTAGTTGGTGGTCCGGGGCCGTGAAGAGGACCAAACAGCGGGACGTCAGAAACCAGGTCAGTAGGCCAACAGGGCGATAGCACAGACAGACGTGGGCAGCGTCAGAGAGTCGGAGACCAGGTAGTCAAGCAGAGAGACAGAGAAGGCACAGAGGTACGGCAGACAGCAGTGCGAGACGTTACTAGCCTGGGTCGGATGGCCGGGAGACTGGAACGGACTGCAGGGGAGATGGAAATGAGGGTCAGGTTGGCAGGGAAAAGACAAGAGGATCCACAAGAGATGAATCCAAAAGCCAGTGTGTACTAACAACACTAACGTAGTTTACAAACTGGCGGTGAGTCGCAGCGTGCACTGAGCTGAAACAGCCCAAGCCTGATTGAAGATTGGCAGCAGCCGCGCGCCTCACCACCGGGTAATGCACCTGTAATTAGACCTCTCACATACACACACACACACACACAAGCGCACACATACACATGCGCAGCAGGCAGAGAGAGAGAGAGAGAGCTCAGCCAAAATGCCTAGCGGCGCTGGTTGTGGCACACGCGTTATACACCAATAATAATAATAATGTTAAAAATATGAATCATATTAAAAAATATGAATAATATGAACATTTATTTCAACATTTCCTAATGCCTCATGTTGCCCCCAAAGCATCTGGCGACCACTTCTTTGAGAGCCATCCATTTACATCTGGCTTCCAGGCACACAGGGCCTGACAGTTTATCAGGGTAGGAGATGAGGGTACTTAAAATGGGTACACAACCTCCGTCCTGACCTTGTTTCGGGTCTATCCATCATGTGGTGCTAGAGTAGGCGTGAGGGTGAGAGGTGTGTCAAGCTGGAGGACACTCCAAGTGGTTATAGGCTGCATACAAGCCCTGCCCTGATTGTCCTGGCCATCTGGAGAGAGGCAGAACATTAACTAGCCGGAAAAAGGCCAACCTACGGTAAACACATGATTTATCATATATACACACATTAATCATATATATATATATATAATAGAAATTATTTGTCAATATTCAGCAATGTGTATAGCCTGCCAATCTAGATTTGAGAGTGTTCCCTCTCTGTGGCACACATCAGAATCAGAATTTAAAAAAGCCTTATTGCCAAGTACGTTTTCTACGCATACAAGGAATTTGTCTTGGTGTTGTTGGTGCATGTCAAACACCCTCCAAATACAAGAAAGGCAAGACATCAAGTACTAAAAACAATACAAGTATGTATACATACTGTAACACACATACTGTGTGCTGTCCACGCATGCACACACTAGTTTTCCACTACTTTTGTTTTGATTTTGGGTCGCACTCTTCTGCAGGCTTATTACATTACCCACAGTCCTCTGCAGCAGCGCAACCAGTGCTCCGTGATCTGTTTCTGCCATCAGCACCCAGCACACGCTCAAACCTTCCTCTGATCATCATGAATTTCTCAGATGGAAGACCTGCCCAGAATTCAGAAAAAGGCTCTGCATACATCTAATTGTGATAGGGTTTTCCACTCCTGCTCAAAGGCTCTTTTTCTGCTTTAAGTCCCAGGATAAAATGTTGTTTCATCTCGTCAGTGTAATTAATCAAAGAAATTAGTAACAAGATAAGTGAAAAAGCCTGTTTTGCATTTCCAATATGGCTGGGTTGGGTTTTATGGCCCCCTGAGCGATATTGTCAGTTTATGTCCGCATTCCTATTAAGTAGCCATGTCATCAATGTCAATACATGTTTAGGGAGTGCTTACAATTAATAAGCATACAATTTTATATCTGGTTATTTGCAGGCAATATATTTGTATAAATCTAGAGAGATTCCTATGTGGTTTACTTCTCTTTAAAACGAATACAACAGCATAGGATGTAATTTTCATGGTATTAACTTTATTTGCTATTAGTATGTGTACTGGTAATATGGTTACTATAGTAACAGACTATGCTGAATGCCTCACTGCCATTGACAAAGCTACACTTAAAGCTAAATGTATTTATTTAACTTCAAATTGAATTTTAATTTAATTTAGATGATCCTACGCAGGTTTAAGAAAGAGAACAAAAACATAAGATAAGCCTTGATGTTGCATACGGCTACTTCACTCTTCACTTTAGCTGTTTGTTCACTTTGCATGTTATTGATGCTGATATACAGTATATTCACATTTTCCCATCAGAACCAGCAGTGGTTGCACTGCTATTGATGCTATATGGTTTTGTTATTTGAAGGAATCATGTGTAAAATATGTCATTATATAACTTTAAGATGAAAAAACAGCTCTAGGATCTAGCCACACTTTCATTATCCGTTTATATCTAACGTTAAACAAACATCTACCCTGTTGTTAAGTTGTGTCCCTGCAACTGATCTGCAGGCATAATCCTATACCTACTAAGCTAGCATTTTGACATCAAATAGGCACAGTGGGTGTGGGTATTTTTAGGACCACTTAACTTTAGATGTCTGATTAATGGAGGAGTAGACCAGACGATACACTGTGGAATGTTTTCATCTCTTGCTTTCTTGTTGCATCAGCTGTTAACAAACCGTTTCCCTGAATGTCAACTTGGTATAAACATTACCGTAGATGTCTGATGAGCTAACATGCTCAACTAACAGCAGCATATTTACACTTAAAGATCAATTCAATCCTGAGGCAATTGCGTGTACTGTATACCCTGTACAGCCTGTACAGCCTGTAACATGCTCAACTAGCAGCACGCTTAAAGATCAATTCAATCCTGAGGCAATTGCTTGTATAGCCTGTACACCATGCCTGCTGTGCTCATGGCATATTTACCTTCTTTTTTTTTGAATTGAGAACAATTTGTAACTTTTTACACCTTTAACAAAACCTGCAGTTGGGACACCCTCCTCCTCAGCGGGGGTGGGGGGAGGGGGGAGGGGGGAGTTGAGGAGGAGAGAACAGCAAATGTTGTTTTGGAGCCGGCAGTTTCAAGACGCCCCTGGTCCACAGGCCTGGAACCATAGAGTTTTTCTTCATTCTCATTGGTGAGTGTTTGTGTGTGTGTGTGTATGTGTGCATGCGTGCGTGCGTGTGTGTGTGTGTGTGTGTGTGTGTGTGTAAAAGTGTAATATTACACACTGTAATTATACGTGAATTTGTATGTGTGTGTGTGTATGTGCGTGCGTGCGTGCGTGCGTGCGTGCGTGCGTGCGTGTGTGAGACACTAGATCCGGCAGGGGAGGTTCCAAAGGAGAACATTGGTTTTATATTTGCTGATGGTGTCATTTATGCATCTCCTGGTTCAAGGGGATGATAACTCTATATGGTGTTGTGTGAGCTTCAATCTTATTTGTAATTCATTCAATTACAAATGTAATTTGTAATGTTGTAAATAATTAACATGGTCATTTGGCCCCTAGGATACATAAACCTTACAACACCCGATAAATAAGTATGTGTCGCTCAGGAGCAATTCAGCATGACTGAAGCTGCTGAACATGAGCACTTGAGCACAGCTGGAGCTGATATGAAAACACAAAAATGTATGGGTTGTGCAAATTATCAATATGTGCTTTGTACATATTCAAAATTCATCCATCATATCTTCCTCTCCCCCCTGTTTAACACTTCTTTCCCGTTCTGCCTGTTTTTGGAAGTAGGAGACCATGCAGATGGGAACCAAAGTCCCAGGATCTACATACAGTATAATATGAGTCATTACACACACAGTATACTGTGCATAGTGCACATTAGACAGAATAATCACATGGGTTCTGACATTTACCTATTTGCTCTGTGTGACAAGGTGCTCTATTGTTCAAAGTAAATTATTTACTGAGCCACAAGCTTTTGTGAACTTCAGTGCCAATTACTCTCAAGAACCTCTTTTGTGTGAGAGCTTAATCGTTTGCTAATGACTGTCCTTGCTAACAGACACTCTCAGTGGAAATATACGATTACATAGCCCATCCACAGGCTCAGTAAACAAAGGCTGTTTGCCAAAATGCCAAAGTAATTGTTATGAAATTAGACAGCAGCAGATCTTGTGTATATTGCATGTGCTTGTATCTATGTGTGGAGGGGCTTGTGCACGTTTGTGCATGAAAAGAGAATAAGAAAGATGAACAGTGCAGGTTTGCATTTGTAGTGAAAATGTACTAATCGGATGTAAATGAACATGTTTTGGATTTTAGTACCTGTGTAAAGACAGAAAATTCAGGCATACAAAATGCAGACCAAAGCCTTGTAAGGAGCATGCCATTGTCTTCTCTTTCTCCACTTCTATTCTCTGTCTCTCTTATTCCCTCTCACAATATTTCTCACAGATGTGTTTTTATTTGAGAAAACCCCATTGAAACAGCAAGGAGAACCGATGAAGAGACATTTACAGTAGCTCTCAGGGTTTTCATACACCTGTTAATTAGAATGTTCACATGAAGATCATCTAAATATGAATGAATATAAATCCTATGAACATTTTTAAGATTCAACATCATTTCACCCCATGATTTTGCCACACTGGTTTCTCCTGTTGAAAATGGATTGAATTTGTAGAAAAAGACGGAGAAGGACAGAGACATGCATCAAAAGCGATGAAGATGCTACACAAAGCAAGCAGTACCACCTTTACTGAACAATAGAGCAATGTCTTTCCACTGACACACACTCTTAATCTGAAGTTAAACCTGCCTCCTTGGAGGTTTAGATTTGCTTGACTGTTCCTCCAGGAAACCTGATCAGTTAAACCATGACTAGGCTAAAGATAGAACTTTTTCTAGGAAAGTCATTTTAAACTTAAGGTCATTGTACTGTAGAATTGAGCTTAAAGTCCCTGACTGGGAGAGTGCCCTTTATAGTTTCTACAATTTAAGCAGTAAAACTGGTTCACACTAAGGTTTGTTAACAATGCTCCTATGTGTGGGCTACTCAGTTTATAGCCTGTCTTTGATTTGTTATTTTGTATGTTTATGCGTCCTTTTTATTTACCTTTTTCAAAACTGAATTGTCACATTTCTTCCAACCAACGCCTCCACACTTTTAGAATCCACAGCCACTCTCTCCCTCTCTCTCTCTTTCTCTCGCGCTTAATTTTCAATGTTTCAATACATGACACACATATTTAGCAAAAGCATAAAAACAAGACAGAAAAACATTAAGTAAATAGCATTTACATGGATTCATTAGATAAGCTATGAGGGACAACACAGACAATGTTTACATGTTTCCACAATTATTTGGATAATGTGAAAATTCCAAACTAGAAATATATGGAACATATGAATAATATTTAAATATTGAGATTCAGATTATTGATATACTTTAAATAATAGTGGAACATGTGAGTGCATGTAAATATGGTCATTGTTTTAACAAAAATAATACACACAGAAACACACGCACACTATCTCTGAATCAGCTGTTCTCCTCACTGCAGTTGAGCTGTTAGGTGGTACATGCGGAGGCTTTAACAGTGACTGTCACCACAGGCCCACAGATGACACTGCACTCACTGAGAAAGTCCCAGGTGATTAAATATATATGTAGGCTTCAGCCAGCCTGCCTCTAAGGTAGGCTATTCAGTTTTTTTGGCTACCTGCTAGTCAGTCAGTGAACTAGTAAGTCCACCAGTCAGCCAGTATGCTGGCAAGTTTATCAGCCCGGCTAACAGGGCTCATACCATTAGCCCTAACCTCGAATGGGGGAATAAGGGGCCACGCTCCCCTGTAGTACAAGGTTTCACGTCACAGTGTATACGCTTGAGACCAGGAGGAAAGGAGAGGAAAGGAGAGAATAGGGTAGGAGAGAACACAAGTCTGAAAGATTTCATGACAGGAGACAGAAATACACAAAATGAGAGACATAATATAGAAAATCAAATGCAACAGGGCAAAAGTAAAAACCAATCGTGAGACAGAGAGCAGAGCCTGTGAGAGAAAGCAAAAGGGAGAAGAAGGATCTGTCCTTCTCCCTTTGATTTCTCTCAAAGAAGGATCTGTCCTTCTGCCTTTGCTTTCTCTCACAAGGGGAAGAGACAAACAGCGGTAACTGTTCATTACCAGTGTGAAGACCAAAGCAGTGTGTTGTTAACAGGGGTCACCTCAGAAGGGAGAGCATGCACCTACAATCCCCTCCTATCTCCTGCCCTCTATCTCTTCTATTTTCCCCTTATTGTTTCTGCTCTTTTACCCACCCCCCTCCTAAACACAACTTGCACACACACACACACACACTGTATACAGTATATACAGTACATGATATACATACAGTATATGGCATTATTCAGATGCTAGTGCTTGTTCCCAGTGTTGGGGTCGTAATGCTAAAAAAGCAATGCATTACACATTACTTGTTACTTAAAAAAAAAGTTATGTATTACTTGACTTATTTATTCCCTGTAGAAAGTAATTCATTACATTACTTGTTACATTACATTTGCGTTACTCTGCAACATCACCTGAGATGCATTGTCACGTAATTGCCAGTTAACAATTTAATGTTAAACCTTACAAATGCGCACTTATCAACACAAATCCCTATCCTGATAAGGAGGACACACACAAGCTCTTTTATGCTCTTTAACGCTGGCTGTGGGGCTCCTCCAGCCGCTGGCTGTGGGGCTCTTCCTAAGCCTGGCTGTGGGGCTCTTCCTATAGCTTTTGGTCATATTGCTGGTGAAGGAATGGATGAGTGAGTGTGTGTGTGTGTATTATGTTTGTGTGTGTCTGTGTCCCAGTGTGTATGAGGGTCAAATTGACCCGAACATTGTATGAAGGACATATGCCCTCACAATGTGTGAGGGCATTGTAGCATGTGTACTAAAGTTACAATAAATAAGCTAAGGCCATGAGTTTCAGGTTGAAAAAAAGGATCAGTTTTTTCATTTAGTAAAAATACCCAAACACCACATATAATTAATAAAACAACTAATACCACAAAGCCGACAGCAAAGTTGGCTTTGTAAAAAAAGTAAAAAACAGCGTTCACCAGCACTTCACAGAAAAAAGTAACAACATAATTGTTTGATCAGTACCTGTAATGTGATTACTGAATAACCAGAAAACCACTGAAAAGGGTAAATAAAAAAGAACATGAAGATGATTTAAAAGATCTTATAAGGGCCTTGTGGCCCTGCTAAAAGCATCTTGTGACCCACGGAGGTGGTCCCTGCCCTCCTGTTGAGAACCCCTGGCTTACATTAGTCCGATATGACAATAGACAAGTGTTTGTCCTCCTCATACATGACCCAACAACCTCCTCCCTGCTCTCCTTCCCTCCCACCCCCCTCCCCCACCTCCTCCTTCACTCTCCTTCTTCTGAAACACACGTTTGTCGCCTGTGAGCGGTTGTCATGGAGATCGACCCCAGGGGACTCATCCCAAAACCAAAAGTTCTGCTCGTCTGAAATAGAACCTCCGCCTCTCTCTGAAGGGGGGTGGGGGGTGTTCATTTGACACATGGAGGGAGGGGTGGTGTAGTGTGTGTGTGTGTGTGTGGGGGGGGGTGTTGTCAGGCAAGGGAGGAAGGGAGTGGAGAGAGGAGGACAGAGAGAGAGAGAGAGAGAGAGGGAGAGAGAGAGAGATAAAGAAGGAATGGGAGAAATTAGATAGAGTGGGAGGGAAGGAGGGAGAGAAAGACATATCGTAGAGATGGAGAGAACAGGAGCGGTGTAGTGGATTAGCAGAGCATAGATGAGGATAGACAGAAGGGGTAGAGAGGGAAGGATGGCGGGGAAAAAGAATGGAGGAAGGAAACGATACAGAGGGAGAGAGAGAGAGAGAGAGAGAATGAGGCGGAGATGTACATCCATTCCAACTAGGTCACATCGCCGGAGCATTGCGTAAGCATAAACACTCCTGCCCTGTGCTGTGCCCTTGGTAGCACACACACACACACACAAACATGCAAACAACATACTCTCACACTAGCGATGCATTCACAAACAGCCACTCCCTGGCATCCCAACAAACACACACAGACACGCGCACACTGGATGCAGCTTTTTTGCATGACAGACTGTGATGTGTTCAGCCTCTGAATGGCACCAAATGGCGAGTGCTCTCTGTTTTCATCCTCCCAGTGGATTTGTGATGAGTACACAATGACAATGAAGTGAACCCTCCTCTCTGCAAGCTGGACAGCAGCATGACGTAGCATTTCCTCTTGGCAGACTCACCCACACACACACACACACAAACACACACACACACACACACACACACACACACACACACAACCCATACAATTCTGCAAAGAACTGGATATTTTTGTCACCGTGACCTAATTCTCTCTTTCTTTTCCCCTCCCTGGTTCGTTAATAAAATTCCTGTCAATGAAAATCTATCTAGATAGAAAGGAAGTTACTGCCGCAAAACAAAATTACCGTTACAAAGTTGTCCTGTCTGTGTGTATAATATAAGAGTGATTCTGATGGAAAAAGACTAACTCAGTTTGGCCTTACAGTACTTATTCGGGATTTAGGGATCTTCTGCATTAAGTCTGTGTCACAAATCCTTGGGTGGTAAAGTAATTGTAGGCCTACTGCTGGTTGCATTTTAAAAAGTCTTCTTCTTTGGGTTGGACTACGCAGCAGCAGTACATAATTCATGCAGTAAGAAGGACTTTTTACATCTTTGAAGCCTTTACATGCCCTATTCTGAGGGATTTTTGCCAATTCTTACTTGCAGATTTACTCAAACTCTGTCAAGTTCCATGGATTGCTCTTTCCACACATTCTCATTGTGATTCTGGGTTTAACCTGGGCCATATTAGGACTTTTATTTACTTAATATGAAGCCTTGATTTGTCTGTAATTGGCATATACTGTTATTGACTAATCTTTGGAAAAGAGCCCAACAAGTGGCTACTAACTAACATGTGGCTGTAAGCAGAAACAGGTCCTCAAACTTGCTCATAACCCTGCTCGAGCTACATGTGAAAATCAGTCACATAATCCTAGAAATGAGCTTGATGGACCCGAGCCCACACCGGCCTTCCCCTTCTGTCAGCTGCCCGCGGTTGCGTGTCTGGGGTCCCCGGGGGCGGGCCTGGGCCTAGAGGTGGAGGAGGGGCAGGTGCATTGAACTAACCTACTGAACCATCGGGCCCTGTGTTACAGGCTCCCATGAGAGGCACGGATGTCAGGGCCCCCTCAGGCGCAGGCCCTTTCTTGAGGTCATTTAGCATGCCAGTGAGAGCCGTCGGAAGGTCAGCTGGAAGGTGGCAGGCCCCACTTGTTGCCTAACCTGCAAAGGTTCAGAACAGAATTATGCCATCTTGTTGCGCCGCTGAGATCTTCAGGAGCGGACCCAATCTGACACTCATATCAGTGTTTGCCTTACACACTGATTATTGCTGAAGCGTTCTTTCATTTCCCTCTGGTGCTTATTGACGGCTCGTTTCGCCCTTGCATATCTGGCGGATGTGCCACATACCTTGTGTGGTCTGAGCCAGTCAAGCGGGAGCTCCATCTCCCATCCATGCATGAGAGATGAAGGCGATGCCTGAGTGGTTGCATGCTCACTAGTCCTGTAGTGCATCAGTAGCTGCGTTTCCATTAACCTGCTAAATGCGCAATATAAAATTGCGAACTAAAAACCAAGTAATGGAAACGCGTGAATTTCGAAAAAACTCAAATATCGCAAAACATTTATACGCTCGCATGAGGTGGTTTTTCAGGCAATTCCATAAAGCAATATTATATATATACAATATATATAAATATATATTGTATATATATATATGGAAACACATTTTTAAGTCACATGACATAAAGAGTCACATGACATTCCGAACCATGGTGCATTTTACAAGAACAGATGCCATTTGGAATGTGCACCCCTGGGCCAGGTGTCCTTATACCATTCTTTAACTTTGATTGATACGTTCCACCCCACTGTTAGCCTGTGGGTTGTCGTGCTTGATCCCTTTGTTGACCAGGTAAGAGGAGAACTTAGTGGGAAAGAGGAGACAGATTACATTGTGATGCTTATGTGAGTATGGAGAGGAACTCTTTTCTAAATAACACAGGCTTTTCCACAGGAACTTGTGGGACGTTTTAGAGGGGGCGGCACCAAACAGCTGTTTTCCACTGCAGGAACCAACCTATTAGGAACTATTTTGGGGCCGTTTTTTGGGCCGAAAACTCTACCTACTTCTGAGTGGCCCTGAAAAACTGCTGGACAGGGCTCAGCGCTTATTGGTTAAACGTGAGTGGAAGACATCAACAAGCACCACTATATTCATTTACCAAGTAATTATAGCTGCCATGAAGCCATTACATTTTTAGCAACATTCAACTGTCGACTCGAGGTAATCCTAACGTTATCTGGAAAGTCTCTGGTTTAACATTCTAATGTTGGTGCTGGTGTGCTGCTGCTGGACAAATATATAATTATTTGGTTGTGCTCGGAATTTACGAAGAGCAAAGGCAATGCCTTGACGTTCATGACGTAAATTCCTTGTAGGTTTGTAGTTCCAGCACCACAATGGAAACAGAACATCTGAATGGGCCTATAAACGTTTGCGCCACCTGGGAAGTCCCCCAAGTTCCTGCAGTGGAAAAGCGCCTCATGTAAATACACCAATCAGCCATAACATTATGACTACTGACAGGTGAAGTGAATAACACTGATAATTTCGTTATTATGGCACCTGTCAATGGGTGGGATATATTAGGCAGCAAGTGAAATCTACAGGCCCGAGCCTATAGATTTGCCCTCTACAATATTAGAAGGATAAGGCCTTTCCTCATCAACGAAGCAGCACAGCTCCTAGTCCAAGCTGTAGGAATCTCACGTCTAGACTACTGCAACTCTCTACTCGCTGGATTACCGGTCTCTGTTACCAGACCCTTACAACGAATCCAAAATGCAGCAGCCCGCCTAGTATTTAACCAACCTAAGTTCTCCCACGTAACCC
>JAOEHI010025918.1:0-22215 GCA_025447815.1 Percopsis transmontana
GGTAGGGGTTAGGCATCTTGCTCAAGGATGCTTACAGGTAGGCCAACTCTGGGGATCGAACCCACGACCTTCCGGCTAGGAGTCCAACGCCTAGACCACTAGACTATCCTGTATAAATGTCACAACATCACACTCGAGCAGTGCTAATATTAGGCCACAACAGCCCGATAAAATAGATCTATTTACAATTCATTATGATTCTAAACAGTGGGGGTCATAGAAAGAGTTAACAGACCTACCTACACTTCTCTGTCGTATCACTCACTCAAACTGTCAACCCATGCGTCCTTGCTCTCTCTCTCTCTCTCTCTCGCTCTCTCTCTCCCAACGTCCCCCACCTCTTTCATTTCACTCCATCTCATCTGTCCGTCATCCCTCCCTCCCGCCTCCCCAAACGTCCCCTCGTTTCGTTTAGACCTCCTTCGTGCGTCCTTAATCTTTCGAGCGTTCCTTTACTGCTCTTTTCCAACGCGCGCACACATACACACACACACCTCTTCTCCTCTCTTTCCTCGTCTTCCTCTCCTGACAGGCACCATTCTTCACTCTGCTACAGTACTTACTGTGTGAGTCTGTGTGTGTGAGTGTGTGTGTGTGTGTGCATGCTTTCTCTCTCTCTCACTCACTTGCTTTCTCATATCTCTCACACACACACTGACACTGTTCCAGGAGATATAACACTTTACAGTTGAATTTTCGATAGAGTTGCTTTAACATAGGCACACACACAAACACTGTGTGCGTGTGTGTGTGTGTGTAGCTACATGGGTAGCTGCACTCAAACATGCTCGCACAGGCATCCACAATCTCTCTGTCACACACACACACACACACACACACACACGCCGTGTTTTGACTTCAGGGCTGAGAGGCTGTGTGTTGCTACACCTGGCTGGGATGGGCGGGCATGAAGAGCGAAGCGGCTACGTGTCCCTAAAGGCCCCTCCAGACAGAACCCGACAACAGCACTCGCACTGTGAGGTATACTGGCGCGGCCAATAGGAACGAGGCAGCCAGCCAGACACGGAAGGGAAAATTGAGGAAGTATTGATATCATGTGTCTGCATGTCCCAATTATTGAACACGAGCTTACGCTTATGTCGACATCGAGAGGAAAGCCCTGGCTTCAACCAAGTAGACATACAGTATCGGGTGTGTTTTAACAATCACGTAGCTTGTAGGTAGGCAATATGTGTACGCCTATATGATAAACGTAGCTTACACAGACAGATGCATCCTCGTTGCCGGCAACAACAAAATGACGTAGTCCTGCGACTTCCCCCAACACGAGAGAGAGAGAGAGAGCAAGAACACAGTGTTAATTAATGTGTGAACACTAGTGCGCTAGGCAATGCTTCCCAAACGTACAAATGAGATGATTCTGTTTCAGTTGATGATTTGTGTAACAATGTGGTTAGCTGCTGAAGTCATTTTGGGGGAGTTAATATCTCATGACGGAAGAGAGAATGGGACTTTTTTGCTTCCTTAACCCCTGCATGAACCAGATCTGCTTCTTCTCTCCGTCTGGTTAAAACCTGTCTAATGTGGCTCAAATAAAATTGGAAACTGGATTTTCTTTTTGTAGGATGTGTGTGTGTTTGCCCAGCAAGCAAGTCGCAGAGCAGTGATTCATCAAGAGTAATAGATTATAAGAAAGCGCAGCTGTCTTAATATTAGGGTAAACGGAGACAATCCGTAAGAGAGAGAGCTGAGGAGAGGGACCGAGGGTGTCATACATCCTATGAATAGCCTACATAGTGAACTTCTAGGCTGCTTCATAGCAAGTAAGGCTATGCAGTAGAACACTGGAATGGGAGGACTTGAGGAGACTTATTCTCTAGATCGAATAGATTACTATTCTCAATCCATACCAGATTGTGTGCTGTGGTTATTGCAAACAGCCTATTCCCGGAGAAACTGTCAGTTAGAGATTAAGGCCCATTTAAATGTATTTTCTTGTGGTTGAGGGGTTTAACGGCAATCCTGGGCTGTGATAAGAGACCATGAGAGTTTTTGATCCTTGCACTGTTTCTTGGTCTCTGGGTACAAAATGAATGAGGCATTTTGAATGCTTATACCCGTTTGTTGCTACTGCTAGCATAAACACTCTGATTAGCTCTGTGCTTATGTCAAATCCATCCTTGCTGGACTGACCGAAGTCAGAGAGAAAGTAAGAACTATGTAATTTCCCAGTTGATGGCCCAAGGCCTGCTAGTGTACGATGCTAGCAGCTGGTATCCTAACTCGTTCTAAGACGCGTTTTGAGAATTTCCCAGTCTGTGGGTAAGCCAAAAGTGGAGCAGTCCGTGCACTATTTTGTGCTACTAGCACTTTCTATCTGGGGCATGTTGCAATGGAGGAGATGGTACATCCCACTTATCCCTAGAGACGCTCTAACTAGAGACACACGCACATGCACATGCACATGCACATGCACACACAGTAGGGTTGGGCTTGTTGATAGACTAAAGCGGTCCCAAGAGCTTAGTCACCTTTCCTATTACTTAAGTCCCAATGGGAGGGTGTGTCTGTGTGTGTGTGCCAGGTGTCTGACTCCAGGTGTTTTGGCAGCACATTCCCAGGAAATGGATGTCAAGTTGTTCCATACCTTGAGTTTTGTCACGGTGGTGATATTTTGCTTGCCTGTTATTTCTGGTCATCTGTCATTCTGCCATCTGCTGTGGATATAGCGCTAGTGGCCTTAAACGCATGCCTATAGTAATCACATTGGAGTACACTGTAATTTTTGATGTTTCCTTGCTGTCAACTTGAAGTCTACAAGGGTGGCTGGTGGTTCTATTAAGCCTGGGTCCGAGGGTTAGAAGCCAAACACTTTGAACTGTATTTTCTCTCTCTACTCCCATCTTTCATAATACCTTTATGGGAGTGGGGTGTCTAAACCAATCCACAAGTTTTTGTTTATCGCGTCTAATTGCCCCTCCTCCTCTAATGGCGGAAGTAAAATTAAGAGAGAGGCCTCAACAAATGCACACGTGCCTCCTTTTCTAAATGTATTACATCGGAGGAGCAATGCCTGCAATAGCTTTGTATCTGTGTCCCCTTCTGAGAAAAAGCATGGCTTTTTTATCACCATTATGCCAAGAGGGTTTGCCATTACTGTACTGTAAGGGCCTTAATAAATAATGTGTGATTCTAATGAATGTTTTCTCTTTTGCTTGGGGTCATATCCTTTTCCTGGATACTGTACAAACAATGTTGAAACAGTTTGATGCAATACAGATGTCATCGGTGTTGTTGTGTGTATGGGATTTTGGTTGTGATCCACCTCTGAGAGATGCACACACTTAAACACGGTTGGTGTAGTCGCAGCACAATGGGGGCGTCGCTATCTGACTGTCACTGCAGCAGCCAAAGCCCCTGTCCACCCACACAGGGTGTGGAAGGTAAATGTGGCTGATCGGGCCTCCTCTCACGACTTGTGGGAGCGAGCACAGACCGGCTTGATTGCCATCTCCCTGACTCTCGTGTGTCAGTATTGTGTCAAGTGCTGGGGCATTAGACACCTTCTTCACGATTGGTTCTTTTGAGTAGAGGCAGTTTGCTCCGCCCAGATGTCTAATAAGCCAGAATAACTCAAAACACCGATGTGGGCGGACAGGGACTTTAACGCACAACTTCTTAAACTTACCTGCACCTGTAATGCTTCCCCCGGGGGGTGAGTTCAATCCCCAGAAATGTCCATCCTGAGTAGCGATACAAGTAGTATTTGACCCATTTCTCCCGTCTCCTTTCAGGTCACTCCGTCCTCCAAGATCGTGGGCGACCTGGCTCAGTTCATGGTGCAGAACAACCTGACCCGGGCAGAGGTGGAGGAGAGGGCAGACGAGCTGTCCTTCCCCCTGTCGGTGGTGGAGTTCCTGCAGGGACACATCGGAATACCGCACGGAGGCTTCCCCGAGCCACTCAGGACCAAGGTACCACACCTGCGGCGTACACACAGCTCGCTAACACACACACACACGTTTGCCCTTAGCCATACTTCAAGTTCAAGGCTGATTTTCCTGCTAGTTTGATTGCGGTGAACAGTTTACACACTTAGACACTGGCAAACATCAGTTATTAAAATATGGAAGAAAGAAAGAAATATATTATTGCACATATTTTTTTCTAATATTTAAAGCTCAGAAGTTACCAACTTATAGTAACTGCATCACTTTTCAGTACAAGCAACATTGTTGACCTTATGTAATAGAGTAATAAGTTAGATGAACGAAATATAAACAAAGTTAAAATAGACTTTGACTTCTGGCAACACACACATCCGATTACGCTTCTTTGATGTTTGACCAGATGGAGATTTAAAGGTGTTCAGAAAGCTGCGACATCTCTTTCCTCTCCACTCTTTTATTTTTTAGGCCGTCTTTGTCTCCCTCTTTCACGCCATGAAACCCCCTGCAGATTAGCGTGTGGAAGTGTGCTTGCATATGTTCGTGTGCGTGTGCGCTTCCGTTTCACTACGTGCGTCAAACCACCAGAAAGTCGCATCAATTAGAACTTTCACGCGCTAAACACACCCGGAGACGGCAGACACATTTTCTCTCACTAGCAGACGTGCAGATGTCTCTTTTTGGGGGGGCGAATGTTTTTATATAATGTATCACCATCGTGTTGGTGTGGTCCAATGGACAGTAAACATTTGTTAAAAAGCACTGTCAGCTATGAGGGTTTCTGTACTACTTTTGTATATGGCTGTGTACATGAGCATTTAATGTGTGTGTGTGTGTGTGTATGATAATCACTGTAGAATTGATTCAGTTGTGAGACATTTGGACTTGCTTATTTCACTGGAATATTCAGTCTAATTTCAGCTTCCCTCTTTGTCAGAAAGCTGCTGGTCTTTCTGTTTCTTCTGTGTTCCGTTAACGTACTGTATCTTCTTCTCTTCCTATCCGTCTTCTCTTCTCGTAGTAGCCCAGAGTTAGAATATAAGATCAAGTGTATTTTATTAGTCAAGGCGTCACAGGGCCTGCCGGAAACCCACAGATGTTTGTGTCCTCCCTGTCGTCTGTCACTCTGTCACCCTCTCTGTGGTGTTTTTCAAAAGACAGCGGGCCATGAGTTGCGTAAAAAGACTGTGGGTAGGTTTATTATTCTAATTCCTAAGATATTTCCCCTTTAATTTATTACATTCTTCGTCAACAAGGCTGTGTGAATCTTCATGAAGGCTGCTGTCCCTGAATTCCACTATTTCTTCTTTTTTTGAAAACTTTCATCATATAAAGACTGCAACAGACAAACTCTTAAATATGTGGTGCGTTCCAATGCCATTGAAATGAATCAGGCTCATGTAATTCACTAAAACGGCGGTCACAGGCAGCATCCCTTTAAATCTGAAGCCCCTAAAGTGAATCCCGCGACAACAGACTGGTTGAGGGTGAACGCATGCTATAAACACACTAGGCTTCATCTATAGCAGCAACGCTGTTGGCACACAGGCTCCAGCTCTGTCACTGGGTTAAATGTATAGAGATTACCACTCATTGCTTGCAAAGTCAGTTGAAAGTGTTTCATTATGTCAGGCAAGTCTTATTATGTTATGCTACAACCATTATTCTCGTTTGCATTGCTTTCTGAGTATAAACTCTCTACTACTCTTCAACAAAGCGTGTTTGTTTGGCACAATCCACGGAGAAAGCATCATGTTTCGGGTTGTCCGTACGTACGTCCCATTCTTGTGAACGTGTTATCTCCAGAACGCCTTGTGGGATTTTTTTTTAATTTTGTACAAACGATCACTTGGAGTCAAAGATGAACTGATTAGATTTTGGTGGTCAAAGGTCAAGGTCGCTGTGACCTCATGTACATCCCATGTCTCAACGCCTTGAGGGATTTCTACAAATTTAACAATGTATGTAGACTGAAACTGACCTGATTAGAGCGGAGACATAACACCACGGGGCGGTAATTCTAGCTTGATTTATGAATTTATACATTACATATATACTGTATATGTATGTATACGCGTACACATAAGAAAGTTCCTCTTATTTCTGGAAGCACAAAATGAGAGGGATTCTTTAATGAACGTTTGAGGGCACTCAATAACTAGCTAGCAGGCATGTCACCCTGTTAGCTAGCTAATTACACACACACACGCAAGTAACTTGAGATCTGTGAGCAACACTTGAGGTACAGGCGTACGTGAGACGTTTACGTCCTCGTTTTAGTTCTCACACTCGCCCGATTTGAAGAGCAGACAGATGGAGAGAGTGGGAGAGAGAGCGCTGTAGGGTGACAGAGAGAGATAGGGACAGAAAGGTAGACCGGGGAGAAGAGAGAGAGAGAGAGGAGCTAATGGAGGAGGGGAAAGGAGAATAAAATGGATGGAGGAAGTTTATTACCAGCTGTCACTCATGGCAACGGTCCACTCAATCAGCTGATTCCACTAACGACTTTCCCCTCCCCTCCCTGACAAGGCGGGCCAATTAGAATCCCTTGGTTTAGTGCTCGCCTGGCGCCAGTGCACGGACACTACCTCCTAAACCTGTATTCCACGTCTGAAAGGCACAGAGTGAATCCTATTAAAAGGTGATTGTCAAGTAAGAGTCGAGGTATCCCCTTGGAGAACAACACCCAGAAATTAAAACACAGAGAGAGAGACTGAGAGGGGAGCAATATAACCTTGGAGGAAGTGTTTGTCTGTCTTAGTTGTGGCACACGCACTTGCCATAATCAAGCATTTTCATATTAATGAATTCTCAGGGGATACGCTGTTAATGAATTTTTCAAGTGATACACGCACACACAAAAGCTGTCTTCATCCCATCTCACGCTTTGTGGAGTGCAAACCTAGACCCCTGAGACTGTAAGACCCACATACACTCAGAGATGCACTGTAAGGTGATGATAAATAAATGATAAATAAACACGCTCATACAGGCACACAGAGGCAGAGACGACATATTAGATTATCATGCACATTTTTAAAGATTTAAACTGGGTCTTTAACACACAAAGATGTAACTAACGTTTAAGTTTACTTGCGTTTATTTACGTTTCAAATAAAAAATGTGTGCAACAGACAAACATGAGTGACATGAGAGTACATACTAGCAGTAGAGCCGGTGATCGGCTTTCTAGACACATTAGATGTGTATTTGTTTGCGAAACAGTGGAAGTGAATGGCAGATAAATACAGATTAGTTTCCGATCTAGCACCTTTTGTGAGTTTGAAAAGAGAGAGGGAGACACAAAAAGCAAGCCATTGCACATTGACGTACATATTTCCAGTGCATATACTGTACATTCCAGAGAGATTATCTAAAGCCGCAACACATTTAATTCAAGAAGACAACTCACGCCGACAAACGCACATATTAGCGTAATGCAATCCTATTTTCTTTTTAAATGCGTTAAAACCTTTTGTTGGTTATTCGTTATTAAATGGATATACTATATATACCCCTGCGTTCTTTTGTAAAGCCTCAAGATAACTAGAGCACATGTATCAATCCACACACATTAGCTAGAGCTGCTATGTCAGTCCTAATAGTTTGAGACGCACGCATGACTACTGGTGTAGTTTTTACCGGTCTATATGTTCCTGACACAAGCTGCAGTAGCGCTAGGCTAAATAAGCCAACGTTCATTGTTATTCCCTCTTCATTGTTTTGTTTTTTCTCCCCCCCCCCTCTTTGCCCCCGTCTGCCTCGGCTGTATCTCTTAAGAGGGATTACGGATGATGGGTCACGTACCGCACATGCACACACACACAATAACATTGGAGGATTTGGAGCAGTCAATCACAGGTCATGGAAGAGGGGTGAACTGTGAAGACATGAAGCATTCATATCCTGTGCCTCAATGCTCCTTTCATTTGCGTGTGTGTGCGTGCGCAACTGTATGTTTACGCCAGCCCGTTTGTGCTTTCACATAGAGAGAGAGATGAATTAACAAAGAGGAGATACAAACTTGGACTTAAGGAGAACTGCTTGTTGAAGTCGATGCTGTCGTGCGGCCAGCTGTACTTCTGGGCAGATTAAAGTTTTTATACATTGTCTTTTTCATATGCCTGTATGGTTTTCAAAGCCCACATCAGAAATATAGGCATAAAATAGGCATAGAATATACAATAACTAAACCAACCATTTAAAATAATCTTGCAACCCATTCAAAAGCCCCTTATTTGAGGACTTGACCCTCACTTGCCTGCTATTCACTTACCTCAAATGTTCTCCTCCAATGTGCTCTGACAGAACATACTGTATATTTTATTCAAACATGTTCAGGTTTTCACAGCCTGCAGTGTTTCCTACTGGACCCAGTCCCTCCAGACCAAAACATGAATAAAACACAGCAAGAATATTTTTAATCGTTTGTTTTAGTCATAGGCCTGTTGCCTTCATTCACTCTCTCCTTTCCTGTCCTTTGCCTCCCTCTTAAGGTCCTGAAGTCTCTGCCTCGTATTGAGGGACGTCCCGGGGCGTCTCTGCCCCCCATGGATTTTAAGGCCCTGGAGGAAGGGCTCCGGGCGGTGCACGGGGATGAAATCACCCCTGAGGATGTGATGTCTGCGGCCATGTACCCCAAAGTATTCCAGGAATTCAAAGAGTTCACTAGTGAGTTGTATACAAACTAACATGAAGGCATTATGGGTATATTGCTTTTTTCCCCACATATATTTTTATATTATTTGTCTGACCAAAACAAATTAAGTGTCTAAATGACTTACACACTTACAGTATGAGAACATGCCTGCATTATTATTTATTATAATAGTATTGTATATTTATATTGGCACCAACTATCTTGACCAATGCCAAGACTCCTGTTCTTAAACTTAAACTACTATACTAACAACAAATGTGCATTGCTGTTGTGAGAAAATTAGAAGAATAAATGATCAAATACGTATTTGAAAACGATAAGCATCAGCATTTGAAAACAAATTCCCATTATACATTTGTATGTGTCACCATCAAACTATTCACCATAAAGCATCTCTTTTGTTTCTGGCTCTAGCCAACTTTGGTCCAGTTGACTGTCTCAGCACCAGGCTGTTCCTGGATGGGCCCAAGATTGCTGAGGAGTTTGAGGTATGACTATCAAACTGTGTTAATATTAAGGCATCAGAACTTACCGTTGTTACAAATGTTTAAAAAAAAACTTAATAGAGTGAGAGTATCTCGGTGTGTTGTTTTTGACCTTCTATTTAAATAAAACCATGTCCTTACTTGCTTTCTATCCCAGAAAATTTTATATTTTCGCAGAAAGTTAACCAATGACCTTATAGAATTTGTCACAAAGAATTCCAAATAAATGATTAAACTTCCCTATTTCAACCAGAAGGACATAAAACATACAAAAGTCTGCATTTTTGAAAGGCACCTTGTGGCTTTTGTAAGCATGTTTTCAACTTGCTCTAGGGTCAGGTGAGTCAGCTCTTCGTTATTCTCGTGGATTTCAATTATCTTTATTTCATCTTCACAGCTAAATTCAATGTGTATTCTTAAGGATTGTGTTTTTCCCACACATTGACGTAACTTGCTGTAGGGAAATATGTGATTCGGTCTGTCACCCTTGCCTTTAATAGTGTAATCATTATCTTCCTCCTTCATTTTTCATACATACTTTTCTGGTCTTTATTCCAGTAGGCGTTTTTTTTTCAGTTCACTAGGTTGTCAGCATTAGGCCTACTCCCAGTACATGAGATTGAAAGCTGCCAAAGGCGGCTGTGTTTAATTAGCACTTCATGTGAACTTGACCAAAATTGCTCTTTGTAGCAGGCTAGCGATAACTGATTCTACATGAGCAGGGAGTTCATTGACCTGTGTCCGCAGAGGCTGTTCCCCTATTACAATTGTGAATCAGAGGCCGTATTGATCCTGCAGTGACGCCAAGGAAGGCATATTCCCTCCCTGTCAATCACATCTGCATGTACGTCACCTCCTAGAGGTTCATAAGTTGCTGCCTGCATAAAAATCTTTTTATTTGTGCTTTTGACTCTGCAATTCTAATTTGTTTCTAATTGGATATTCAGTAGTAACACTTTGAAAGTTATTGCCAACAGCTTGTCTAGCTGTAAAATGTTGTCTCTGTGCCAAAGTTGCCTTTCAAAGTGACGCCCTTTACAATTTGAGCTTGTCAACAATTTTTTCTTTTATCCTTCTTCCCTAAACTTCGGTACAAGCTTCTGCCAGTATTGCTTTATCGTATTTAGAACATTCATGTCAGATGCATCACCGTCGAAACACAGGAACTGTTGTGACGACAGCTAGTCTCCTGCAGATCTGAGCCCATTAGCTAGCTGAAACAAGACTAGACTGAAGGGGAGGGGCACGTCAAAATAGTGTCATGCACAGCATGGGATTTCTTTTAGTTGTACCTGACTGCCTTGAGAGCAGGATTGGTCTTTTGGTAGGGCTGGTGAATCTTACATTGTACTCCAATTCCAATTTATTTTCTGTTTATCAGCACACATACTGTGCTCATGAAGGGCCAAGTTACTAAGTATTATGTGCTACAGATTACCTTTCAGTCAAAGTAATAGGATATAGTATTTATTGCTTTGCTCGCAGAATTTTTTCTACAAGTCAAAACATACCTTGCAAAAATAGAGCGAGAGAAACAGACAGAAGCCTATTTTGAAGTGTGTTTGTAGGGGAAAGCTAGTCTAGTGGTCTAGGTGTTGGACTCCCAGCCAGAAGGTTGTGGGTTCAAGCCCCAGAGTTGGCCTACCTGTAAGCTTCCTTGAGCAAGATGCCTAATCCCTATCTGCTCCATGTAATTGTAAGTCGCTTTTGGATAAAGGCGTCTGCAAAATGACTTAATTGTAATTGTTTGCCAGTCTTGGTGAGGATGTAATTTATGTCTGAGATAGCTTCATTGTTTTCCTAGTGAGTGACAGCTCTTTCACAGTCACACACAGAAATGTCACTAAGAATTACCCCTTTTTTTAAGCTTAGAGTGGCATTTATGTTATAATTGCATAATTACGTGGGGGGTCTGGGAGAAATTTTAGAGAAAAACTCTAAAAAAGTAAATAGTGCATTCTAGTCGCTTTACCGACAAAAGAGCAGCGCTAAAGTAAATCTTGGCTACACACTGTCCAGAACATAAACAATATTTTAACACCTTATATCGGTATAAATTGACACATAATAAGAAAACTTAAATTCCGTGTGTAGGCTACATCCCCGACTAACCCAGAACACTGGCAACCGTAGTCTACAATATAAACGTGAAACTAGACCTTCCATCAAACCATTCAGAGATGCTAGCTTCAGCTCAGTTTTAAGATATTGGTCGCTAATTAATCACTCTGAATTAAATTTTGTATGATGTTAGGCGGCAGAACACCGACGTTGTACTTGAGTTTGTGCGTCATCCCCAGAAGAGAAATCATAGGCTAACCCTCTTTTGAAATTTTTATCAAATCATTGTTAAAAGAATAAATAAACATGTGTTATAGATGACTTGTTACAAAAATGTTTTAAAATGTTTAAAAAAAAAAATAATAATAATAATAAAAAACCTTTGTTGATACGTAGATCATTCATTTTGTCCAACTTGAACTTGGAACAGTTGAAAAATGGAAACGCACAGCTACATACAATGTAGGTGTTAGTGACAGGCAGCATAATTAATTTATAACCTCTAGTCACAGCACAGACATTAAACACAGGGATTGTTGTCAAAAATATATATAGGCTATATTCTACTTTACTTTATAGTCAAAGTATTGTAGTTCTCTTCTTAGCATATGCTAAAAAAAATGACAGCTTTTATGGCACTGCAGTTAACTGTCATGCATTTGAACGTAAACATAACCGCACATTGGATTCTTCAAACAGGCTTCTGTCTTCAGAGGAGGCCCTGTGTGGTGGTGTAGATGTCACACAGTGGGAAGTGGGGCTGACAGTTTTTGTGCTTTTGCTAAGAGTTGCCAAGAATCTTTACACAGTGGAACAAGTTATAAGAGAAAGACGATGAGTTAACAAGGCCGAGAGATGAAGACAGGGGAAACGAGGAGAGAGATTTTAAGTGCCAGAATCGTTCCATACTGTAAACTAACTCCATAGAATGTTGAACATATAGAAAAGGGGGTTTCTGTGGAGGAGTGCTTAGGAAAGTGATGATGACTTTGAGGTCCCGGGAGGAACGAGAGACATGGATACAAAGAAAATAGAGGTCGCCTAGGTGCCTACAGTAGCACACATCCTTCTCTTCCTTGTATGTATTCAGAATCCCAAAGCTCAGAAACGCAAAACAAGAAAAATGAGGAGCGCAAAGATGGAGAGAAACAAAGTGAGAATGAAATAGGTGTTGAATTGACAAGACTTGTGGGCAGATGGGGAAAGAGCCAGGAAGACGCCAGAACATTAATTACCGATTGAGAAGCGGAGCGTGTGAAATGGCCATGGAAAGAGGAGCAAAATAACAATGTGAAATGAAACGCCTCGACACATCGTAGGCTAGACTGAATGCCAAATAGAAACAGCCAAATATTTCTTTAAAAAAAAGTACAGTACAGTAAACAGCAGCCTAGCTAGCAGAATGAAACAAGGCAGTGACCAGAATAAATATGAAGAAGGTACAACATATCCACTGTGATGTACAGAGAGAGCAATGCCCCCCCACCCCCCAACAATACAACACACTCACAGGTGGCAGATAACATCCCAGTGTCCATAGAGTTACCAAAGGCTTGAAATCCACCCCCAGTCCCCTGCGTCCCATTCCATCTGTCTCTCTGTCAGACAGATGAACTATGGCAGCCTTCCACAGGCCTTCCGCATGTCAAAGATTTCAGTTGAATATTGAATCCTACTGGTTATTTTCTTCCTGGTTAAGTCCTTCACCTACCAGGCACTTTAGAAGCTGCATAGGATAACTTTTACTATAGTAAAATAATACCTTATATTTGCTACTTGTAATGGATTTGCTCTTCCCATACCCCAATATGCTCATATGATAATGTGCTGGGAACCAATACTGGCACACAGGAAGTGATGCAGTTCATTTATCAGGAAGAGCGTTACTACGGCAGCAGACACTGCTCTTTGCTACGCCTCAAGGGATTTCAAAAGTACAGCATCAAAAATTTTTAATTTGGCTGAAAAATCATAATCTTAGTGCAGTTGCGTCTAGTGACTAGAGGGGCGGGCGGGTTATCCTATGCAGTTTTCAATGCCGGCAGATGCAATCTAAAACTGCAAACTATTTTCTAATGGCTACATTTCATCTCTCTCTCTCTCTCTCTCTCTCTCTCTCTCTCCAAATCTATCCCCCTGTGTCTCTCTGGCAGGTGGAGTTGGAGAGAGGGAAGACCCTTCATATCAAGGCCCTGGCTCTGGGGGACCTGAACAAGGCCGGACAGAGGGAGGTGTTCTTTGAGCTTAACGGGCAGCTCCGCTCCGTCCTGGTGAAAGACACCGTCGCCATGAAGGTGAGGGAAAATGGAAGAAGGCGGTTGATTCAGTTGGTGGTAGTTTATTAGATAGAGAGATGGATGGGAGGATTTGAAAAACGGATCAGTTTAAATCTCACCCACTAGGAAATGAAGTTCCACCCCAAGGCTCAGAAGTCCATTAAGGGCCAGGTGGGGGCTCCCATGCCTGGCAAGGTCATAGAGGTTAAAGTGGAGGTTGGCTCCAAGGTAAGCTTGTTTCTTTTTGCACCACTCTGCCTGTCTGTGTGTTTAATGTAATCACCTATGGTAATCAAACAAGGATGGTATTCATGAGAGTTGTTGCTAGCATACACACTCTATTTCACATTTGAATAAATTAAAAATTATCTTTTCTCCGGAGCTGTTAAAGTTAACTGCAATTCTGGCTGTTGCTAAGAGACATAATTTGCTGTGTTATCACGGTGATGTAAAAGTAGTAGGCCAGTTTGATAATTGTGTAGTAAACATGGTGTAGTAAAATGAGACCAAATAATGTCTAGCTTTAATCGCAGTAGGTCTAACAGCATGCGTTTTCATGTGTGCACGAGAGTGGTGGGGGTCAAGGGTCAGAGACGTTGGGACTGTTGCTGATGTGTGTCCTCTGGCTGCTGCTGTTCTTCTTGAAGGTGGAGAAGGGTCAGCCGCTGTGCGTCTTGTCGGCCATGAAGATGGAGATGGTGGTGAATTCCCCAATGGCCGGCACCGTCAAGCGCGTGCACGTGAGCGCCGACGCCTCTCTGGAGGGAGACGACCTTATCCTGGAGATAGATGAGGACTAGAGAGGGGGGAGGGAGGGATCTGAGCAGAGACGAGAAGAAGGGACAGGAAGGAGTTCTGGTGAAGGCAACAATCTGATACTGGAAATGATAGAGGAGAAATAGATCTTTAATACTTGACAACACAGCAGCAGTTTACTTTGCTGGGGAGGGGCAGAATGAAGCAACACATAAGGCGATAGCAGCTATTGCGTGTTGTCAAAAAAGCACAACTGGAATCAGGTGCACACTCACCTCTGAAATTCTGACTATTCCACACCAATGGGTTTAAAGAATACAAAACGTGGGTTGTCTTCAATAAGTTTATTAAATATACTGCACATATTTGTTGGGATTTCTCACGTTGGTTTATGTGACCAGGAACCTTTTTAACTGAATTTCCATCCTCAGACCATACTAAGAGGCAATTTGAAGCCTTACACTACAAAATTAGCTATTATTTCACAATGTCTTAGGGCAATCCTGGTTCTAAACAGTATTCTTTCAACCTCATTAATCCTCGGCTGTTAAGATGAGGACTTTCTATTCTACAACATTCCATGTCTCAAAAGAACATAAAGTATGCTTTCTAATACACGTAGCAGTTTGTACGTAACACTAACGAGATAGCATCTTAGCCAGCGTTGCTATTTACAATACAATAACATAAGTGGCACAAGATATTACTAACAGCTGTAAAATAGGGATGATGCTGTGTTTATAAAAGCAGTGTTTCACTTTGGTAGGATGGCTCACATTTTCTAGCCGGTTCGCCTCTATCTTTTAGCACTAGTCACCTATTTATGACGGCAAAGCACACGGGGGATATAATCACAACATTTGACCCATTTCATTTTCGGTGTGGTTTATTACAAGACCTCTTTTCTTCTCACGTCTTTCTAACAGTAAAACATTAACAAGCAAGCGACTTCACTATTGGCAAACTGGCACTGCTCACCAATGTCCACAGTTACTGATGTGAAATATCTCTTTGAATCTATTTCTGTATGGGGGTAATATTTGAGGGCAGTTTATATTTTCACGTTTATTGTAATGAATTCTTGATGAGCCTTCACCGGAGGGGGGGTTGTGTATTCCCCGTCACCGAAATCCCAATGCTAATACAGCCTTAATGGCCGAATTACAAAAATCCTTTCCAAAGATACATTGAGTCTGTTTAAGCTTCTGTTAAATGTGTCTGTAGGACACCATCCTTTTCAGATGCCCACACTGCCTGGAACTATTTAGGATGTTGTGTTCAATTCCAAGGTGCAACGTCACATGGTCTTAATGCAGTTTTAAAGCTCTCATTAGTATTGGTCGCGAATGCTCGGTTTAATCTCCCTTTCGCCATTTCTTAACGCGCGTCTTCTGTCTGCACTGTGGTTTTAATACCAGGTGTAAATGGGATTATGTTGTGGTGTAATGGAACCATGTGCTGCTATTTTCTCTGGCCCTCTTGATTAGTGTATGAATTAATTCTCTGTCAAACGATGTGAAATTAGCCAGACTAATAAGGGACTCTAGAGATTTGTGCCTGCAGCACTAAGTGGTATATTGCCAGTGCTGTGAGTATGTTGATGCACACACGTTACAAAAGATTTGAAATATTCATCTATACACGCACGTAGACAGTGTATTTATGCTTAACACTTGTAGCCATTAATTGCTGGCTGGCAGTAAACATCAGCATTGTGCGAGTCAAACATTTGAGCTACATCTTTGGGAGGTTTAAAATGTCCCTGTAAATTTCTAGCGCAGGTTGTTTTTTTTTTTAATGCTTAAACTGAATGCATACTTTACCTTGGCTGGAGAAAGTATGTAATCAATGTGAAGTTGTACATCATTTGCAGTCGGAAAGAGAGTAAACAGTAGTAACTGTGGATTTTAATGGGCTCCGTTAGAAGCAGTGAAGTGCATCACACATACATGGTGGTGTTTTACATTAAAAGATGAACAGGACAAAGAGCAGCCTTCTAGCTTTTAGTTCTAGGACAGTAATGGCTTCTATGTTAAAACAAGATATGAAAAAACAGTTACTGTAGCTTAGAACAGTTCAAAGCAGGTGTTGCTGATCAAGAAGTTCAAAGATCACTACACTTTTTTAAATTCCTAAATCATCCTTGCTCCATTAACGCCCCCAAATAATAAGCAGAATTGCAAATGATGCACTAGTGCAGCAAGACATTGCAAAGGTACCTTTTGGAAGAAAGATGGCTTTATTAATGGGTGTGTTGTATGAAATGAGATTTTTATAAAGATGTAATGGGATTGTATGAATGAGTGTTCTTGACGAGCAGTTGCACAATAATCTGAAGTGCCCTCCTCTGCTCTTGACCCTCGTTTTCTCCTCTCTGATATTTGGTTTTCTTTCCTCCGTCATCATCCTCTCGTCCAATTCCCTGTTCCCCTTCTCTCTAGTGTATATTTGCACATGCTAACTTAGGCAATAATGCAAGCTGCGTCGCAGTGTTTCTCTGTCTTAGCCAGATGCAATAGCTTACCTTAAACTTTGCTTGTGACAATGTACTGCTGAAAACCGTCTGAAAATAAAATTTAACAGGGGAAAGAAACTGTTGGTTCGTTTTAAAAGGGGATTAATGCTAACCTATTCTTCAGAACTGAACTAAACTGTAGAGGGAAAAAAATACAACATTTTAGCGTATTTTTATGCCTTCTTTTTTTTTTTTTTTTTAAATGGAAGCAGCTAAGATGTTTTATTCTTTTGCTTTGACTCGAGCAGATTGTCTACACAATATTCATCACATGTACCAACTGTCTAGATTCACTGGGTTTGTTTACATCTTAAATTTTCTTTTCATATTTTAATTTACATTGGTTAGTTTACATTTAATTGTTACATTTCTATGTTTGAAAGTCATCAATGAGAAATGAAGGCAAGAAATGAAACAGGATGCAGGTAGATTGATAATTCTTTGCTCTGTTCCTATAAATAAAATAATAAAGATAACTGTGACAAGAAATAGTGTTTGTATGATGTATATGCATGCAGTACTTTGCATGGAAGGTTAAGTGTGCTTGGCTAGCCCCACACAGTTACAGTACGTACAACACTGAATCTCAAGTCAAGCTAACACCCAGCAAGAACATGGCATGTCAAAACATTGATGACATTTGTCTTATTGTCTACCATTTAGGGCCTTAATTATCAATTTTATAAATGACATTTTTCTAGCCTGTATCCAGTCCCTATTATCTGTCTGCAATTTGTGGGAACTGAAAACCAAGCTAATCATCATTTGAGGCTGAAATGTGTCAATAACAGTAAAATACTCGAGGTACAAAGACACTTAAAAGTGATCCTTTTATGATGGCTTACAGTCCAAATCGTCAAGTGGTGTCAATATTTTAATGAAGGCTAAATTTTAGTGTCAATGTTTATAAAGGTGGCCTTGTGCGATGACAGTTTTCAGTAAAGAGCTTCACATTAACATCCCTCACAAGAAGGATCCTGGGGAAGAAATGGGTTGAGAGTTCATGGTTTTTGTTTTCCCCTTATTTAAAAATTAATGGTTGTAATCCTCTTATCAAATAAGTGTAACCTCATATTTATTCAAGCGGGTAGTAACTAGTTCAAATATTTGTTTGCAGTGTGAAAGTCCTCTATTAAAAGCTTTTGATCATTTCCGACACACACACACTAGCTGTTTCTTAATGAGGGCCCAGGGGTTTTGTAGCCATATACCTCTTCATTCCACATGCAATAACGATTTTACTGTAATGACTTATGGAAATGAAGACCCTGCTAATCTAGAATTCTAAATGTATTTTAATTTTAATCTTGTGAATAAAACTGATACCCTTAAAATAATTTTAAGATTGTTTGGATAAAACGTCTACTTTTTTTTTATCATCGTTTGGCCCAAATATGACTAAGACTATAAACATCTGATTTGTCCCATGGCAACGGGTACAATTTATGTACACTGCATGGTCTGCAAAAATGTTATTTTTTTATTTTTAATTTTTTTATTGTCATCGGTGATTCAGTTCAGCTATAGATGTAATAACAGCTATTATATCCAGCAAGCAACATGCAACTGCTGTTAAGTGCTTAATGCCAACATTTATCTAGTGTAGGGTGGACTGCTGTATGAGTCAGCCTTCAGAGCAGACTCTTTACAAACTCCTGATTGCTTCAGCTTAAAAATCACACCCTGAAATAACCGGCTTCCTATGATGGGGTCTCGTCGCGAGAAAGGAAACAATATCATTTGATTTCCCCGGGTCCTGGAGACCAAGTTTCTCATTTAAATCTTGACTGAAGCCCTTTAACCCACAACTCAGCTTCTCTCGCTCGCTCACACACGCACACAGTCGTTGGGGCTTTTGTTCCTCTTGGCTCATCCCACTGTCTGCTTTACTGCTATCCAAATAAGTCAGTAATACCCGCTGAAGAGGCCCCGCAAAGCCTTGGCATCGCAGTGTCCAAACCTAGCAGGGAAGAACTGGGACGCTTTGGTAGAAGTGGTGCAGCTGTAACCGCAATCTTCTGACAGTCTACCCTACATCCACAGGGGGGTCACTGCTTTGTTGAGATGCAACGTTCCTTCCTTTAAGCCCTCTGCTGCTCTGCCCTATAATCCCTTCACTGCTTCCTTGGCAGTAATCCTCTCGCCTGAATAAAGAGATGATAGACAGCAGCGGGTTACATCTCAAACAGAAGAAGCTGTCAGACAGTAACCTGCCTGTCAAATCAACCACAACAATGATCTAAGCCCCTCCCGCCCGTTCAGCCACCCACTGCCACCTGCTGTTGCGCCACCTGCAGATATCACAGGCTGGTTACCTTTTAAAAGTCAATTTAACTCTACCAGGGAACTGCAGGAGCTAAATGTTAAAAGGTAAATAAATCCCAGAGATGTGTAACAAATGCTCCATTTTGGAGTACAAGTATGAAACACTAAAGAGAAACAATGCCAGAAAGTAAAGCAACATGCACTGTGTTTACATGCACTCACATATTCTGCTTGTTTGGAATATGTTAATACTCCAAATAATAAAGCAAGCATTCCAAATAGCAGTGGTATTTGAGGGCACATAACAGCAGTCACATCTCTGTCATATACACCTGACAACTGATGGAATTCTGACAGCCTGGCAGGTGTAGTTAACTGTGTCCTCTCCACTTTTCGGTTATTCCCCATCCAAGTCTAGCTAGTGGCGACAATTTTCCACCTGTCTGAAAACCACTAGCCAGGCACTTGAAGCACTGTAAAACCCTTAGTTCGTGCATGTCCACAGAGTTATTTCCCTTCCAGCAAGTGTCATGGTCTGACAGAGGTTATGGCGGTGCAGTATTGCTTGATCCGTGCTTTTTTAAATATAAAATACATATTCTAGGACAAATGCTGAAATATAGCAAACATGGTACAGATAGCAGAGTTAATACATTATGATTATGACTCAGCTTACTGCCGGTTAATGAAAGCCTTACCATTTGCAGCTCTGGTAGTTTTTACAGTCAGGTGTCAAGGTGCAACATTCCCCGTCAAACAGCAGTGGTAGGAGCAGACAGAAGAGAAGCAGAACTAAATATAATAGAAGCACTCCTATTGGCCAATGTGTGGCTTCACATTGATCACACACCACGTACTTGCTGTAGTTGTCGCCCAAAAATCCCTAAAGTGAACACACTTCAGCTTTAATGCAACTGTACTTGCACATTTACTCATTACATTATTACCAGCACTGTACAACAGCTGAGCCATGGACACCCTTAGGACATTTTGGGAGAACAATTAGCTAGACTAATCGAATGCTGACAAACTTAATATTAAATATAGGCGTCAAACAATACCCAGTAGCCATCTTGAATATAGATCATTATGCTCACAAATGACCGTCTTTGCCAGCTTCTCTTGGGGCTGGCGCAGCTAACACACGTATATAGGTTTGTTTTTAAGGTATACTCCTCAATGTGTCCGGAGGTAACCTACATTACAAAGTTTAAGCTACAAATGTTGTGAAAAGTTCTAAAGCGTCAGTTTGGTTCTGGGAAATGGAAAGACCAGTGTCACTCAGACTCACACACACGTTGATTTTATCAACACTGTTTCTCATTTGTGGCTTAAAAGTGGCTGTGTGTGCGTCCATGTCTCTGACCTCTCTTTGCCCTGAGCTAAAAGCTTTTCAGCCCAGATCGATTCAAATCCCATGTTGGAAATATCACAGGGACACATTGAGACAGATGAAGATCAAGGAACTATATCGGTCTATATCTGCTGTCGTCATGTGAACACCTGTCACAGTTACCATAGCCACGGGCGCGTCGCGACTAGAACAGAAAACACACAAACATTAGCCTAAAAGATACAGTATGACGATCTCCGAATAAAGACTGTTTCACAGACAAAAGACACAAAAGAAATTGGATATTTACTCCAAACACATTTTATATCCATAAGGTTAAATATGTGGTAGGATAGACTGCAGTGAAAATCATAATACCTACTGTATACCTTTTTAAAAACCAAATGCGTATTTCAACATATCCCTAAGGCATTAAGCGACTTAGCAAGTATGTTTATATATGAAATTGTCAGCACAGTCTTACATTCTACATAGTAAAACCGGTAAACAAGGTTAATATTCGATTTACTACTGTGTGTGTAAAACATGAAATAGATATGGTTATTTTTTCACAACCGCTTCCTAAAACCTCGTCCAACTGTACAAATGTCAGAAATATCAGGCTTCATTCTGTGGTAAATCGTGAAAGGCTGACCTTTTTGGAAATAGATGGTCTCAGCAACACCCTGACATAATGTAAAGACTCAAATGCCAGAATTCAGTATTCTCTGTTGAAATGAAACGTGGAGAGTCATATCTGCTTTATTTATCCGGGCCAAGCATGAACAATACAATATATCAGGGTGACGGTCACAATTCGGATTTTCTTTTACTGAAAGCGTCTAACATGAAGTCTATAATTACACAAAGGGACACACACAGTACATGAGTGATGCCACGTGCGCCAAAGGGACCTCAGTTGATAGGAAAGATCGTTACATTACGATCAATTACTGATCAATATCAACAGTGCACACACACAGCCTGCTTTCCCTTCCCACATGTTCAATTACTGGTGGAAGCGCGGGCGCGCACACACACACACACAGCTAGTTCCAGTTCAGTATTGACTAGGCCATGTTAAGCCGACCTCTTTGACCTGGCAAATATGGCTGTCTAGCAGACAGGCATGTATGTGTGTGTTCACGTGCACTGCACACCCATGCACGTAAGTGCAGTGCGGGGGCCCTTGCTAGCATAGCTCGGGCTTCCAGTGGGGGGCCAAGGATTGCGCACTACTTTAAGATACACACATAAGACATCATTCAAAAGGAGCAGTCGAAAACACCCTTTGTACTTGGAGCTTCTGGCCTCCAGTAATTCTTACTATTTAGTAAGAGCGTGCATGCGTCTGTGCACTTAAAAATAATAAAACTTTTATGCAAGTGTTAAGGGCCGTACAAAACATGATGCACAGCAACATCTGCCCCCTCCTCCTACAATCCACACTGATGAAGCTATTCGTTCAACATCCTTCAGAGTACAAAAGGAACAATTTAACCTCATCTACTGTATAAATTCCTTTTTTTTCCATATCTCAGTTTTTGCTAGTGTGTCTAAATAATTTTGGAAAGTATTCAGTCTTTCAAGCATTTTATTAATGGAGGAAACATGATCGGCAACTCTAAACTAATTAATTCACAGAGGGATGGTTTGGCGTACTTGAAAAGGCTTTGTGCAGCAAAACGTTTTAGCAGTGGTAATTTAACCTCGAAGCGTTTTGGAGAAAGCTTCAGCAAGTGTAAATGTGAAATATCAAAAAATATATGTTGTAGTTGTATTACTCAGATTGTTGTCAGGCCTGAAAACAACATGGTATTCATTCATTCTCTGTATACACTTAAATTGTTCCCCATAATGCGTGTTTTTTTATTTTTTTACCCTTGTATAGTTCTGAAAAAAAAAATTGTTAGAAGCTACTTCAGGTTGGATGCATGGGGACGATATCGGCAGCGG
>JAOEHI010025949.1:0-17640 GCA_025447815.1 Percopsis transmontana
CATATTTATGATGACTAGTCCTGCATGTTGGCCGTCCCAACACCGAGACCTGTGTTCACGCACGCACCCACACGCACACGCACACACGCACGCACCCACACGCACGCACGCACCCACACGCACGCACGCACCCACACTCTATGCCCATCTGTCCCCAGCGGGATCGGCAACACGGGGCCCCTGCTGTAGACGCCAAGTGAGTATGCGTGCACGTGTGTGTGCGGGCCTGTTTTCCACGGGAAATACATGCAGTATATACATTATATTTGGTATTTGGTATTTGAAAGGCATTATTGCACCTCACACAGGGGTCTCAGATAGTATGTCTCACATAGTTTGTATTTGATTTATTCTTTTTCCTCAACGTCTCAAGGTTTGTTACTCAGCTGCATTGGGGTGGGGGTATTCAATTAGAACAGTACAAGTTTAAGATCCACCCCACTCCGCATTTCATTTAACTCCCCTGTTGGGAGTGACTGAGTCAACCATCCTTAATCCCCCCTTACAGCTAGCCCCCTCCCCACCTCCGATGACCCCTCTCAGTGCTGCAGTCTCATTAGCCCGAGCTGCAGTGGCTTGTTAACCCCGCTAATCGAAAAGGGAATGAGCATAAAAGAGCCCCAAGAATTTACTGCTAGGTTCCTGCTTCAAAGGGACAATGAAGGGTGAGGTATATGGGGTGAGGGGGGCTGGTATAGGTGTGGGTAAAAGAGCCATCTAAATAAATAGTGGGAAGATATCAGATAACCCACAGATTTATGAAGGGCGTGCGCATGTGCGTGTGCGTGCAAGAATGCTTGCGTTAAGAAGGTGCGCGTTTGGCACGGTAATGTTTTTTCATTGTTGCTATACAGAGAATTTGCCTTCCCTCCAGAAGATCAGACGTTACTGTTGTCACTGAAACAGTACCTTGACAAATGAGGTGGGCTTTAGACAGTAACCAAAGAAAGAATCGACACTTAAAGTTAAAGTTTCATCAATCCTTGCTGAAAAGCGTGTAGGCTGTGTCGAATTCCCAGAGCCATTTAAATAATGTAAGCATTACATGCTGGAGCGCGCCCAGCTATCTTGGTCTCTAGCGGAGCTGCCAAGACTCTGACATGTCCCCATATAACACATTTTTGTACTTTATGACCAGGGCAGAGCTATGAGCCAGTTCACTTCACAGTCTTGCAACTGCTTTTTTCAGCTATCTTTCAATTCCACACTGTAAAACAATCATTCTTCTTCCAACTTCCAAGTACCTTAAAATGTATTGACATACTAGCCTATAGTTATTATTTATTTGAATATGAAACAGAGGCATTATTATCAAATTTAGCAATCCAACAATTCTGAATAGTAAAGGAGTGAACAGAGTTTTTTGCCTGTTGTTCATTTATTAAGATATTGGAAGAACTTCCTGAAACAGTTGTATTTGCCCTTTGACAGTATCTTAAAAAATACTTTTTTTTGTTTCTTTGCTGTACAAAAGAGCAATGGGTACAATGTTCACTAATCTCCCTTCATAGAAACTGTCAAAAACAAAACAAAAAAAAGGCAATATTTTCTGCAAACATAATATGATGCGCATGAAGACCCCTGGTATGTAGGGAAACATAATTGACGCAATAGGGATCACCCAGCATGCTCTCACTGCTCTATACCTATTCAGCTCAGCGGGTGTGGCAGTCAAGCTTAGCAAACTCAAAAACCCCAGAGGTGCGGAAAGCTAGCTTTTTTTTTGAGGGGAACATTTAATCCATTTATCTGTTTATCTTTTTGCTCCTTTGTGTCACTTAAACTGGTTGTTTGCTTTGTGTCATTTCAGTGTCAGCACACACTCTATTTTTATTATTCAAACAAATTCAGATTCTGTGGTTAGTTTAGGTAGGCCATGGCTCATCACAGTAAACTGCTTATCACAATAGCTGCTATGACATCTGTGAATATGCACGCACTCTCTTGTGATTGAGCCATCTGGACTTCTTACAAGGTTTAGTAGAAGCTAGTGCAGACCTGATTTAGTTCTGTGTAAAAGCCTGATTCACAAATAAACATGCATTTACATGCAACCTGCTTGCAACATGAACTCAAACATTAGACATGTCATATTAGGTATTTCATGAGTTTTGTAACGATAAAAAGTCCATTACAATGTAATTCCTTTACAAAATCTCTTCGTGTTACACTAGGCTACACCAGTTAACCTGTCAAAAAGGGTTGAAATGTTTGTAATTCTTTGTGGACCTCTGAAACTCTGAAAGCTGAACATTTAGGCCCTCAGGCCCAGCAAAGCAATTTTCTTTCTTGTTCTTCATGTTTTCTCTCCTGGAACACATCAAATAAAGGATTAAAATGTCTTTGCTTCAAAAAAAATCTCCACTGGTTGGTCCTCTGCAAATACAAGCAACTTGTTAATGGAAATGTGCTTTGAGAGAAACAGAGAGAGAAACCCCTCCTCTTGTTTACAATAATGTCTCTGAGATGTCTACTAACACCTAACAAAATACACATAAATATTGATCAGCCTTGTGTTGATTGTGTACCATCATTATACTGTGTATTTGTTAACGTTTTTCTTTTATATGCTTCTTGGCCTGACGAATCAATGGAATTATGAATTGCAAAACGTTAACTTCTACTGAGGATGTCTGCTGCAGATAGTTACCAACACACAAACACACTCACAAACACACACTTACATTAATTCTCCATTCCTCATCCTTTGCCACCAGGCAACTGTCCAAACTGTCAATTTCATTCATGTCTCCAGCTGGAGTGTGGGGTCTCGGGGAGGGGGGTGATGCCCTCAAATCCCTCACGCTACACCGGCAATGACAGATAGACTGTATGGGATCTTTAGGATACATTGAATGACACATCATTCTGCTTATCCTTTAGTAGTCCAACATTAAAACTTCATAATTAAAAAACTATATACTGTAGGTGGAAAAGGCTTCTCTTCTTGAAGAAAACATGGATCTAAAGCAACAACTCCAGCTAGCTAAGCAGCAGCTGCGCTAAATGCAGCAGCAATGGGCCTTTTAACAGCAACATCCTCTGGATCCTGAAGTCTTCCATCTCCGACCTGCTGGAGAAGAACCACTCCCTCACCCAAGGGTCTCAGAAACAAACTCAGAAGGCAGTTGAAGCCCAGGTCATGGCTGGAAAGCTGGGAGCTGGATAAGAGCCATATGACAGCCAACATCGCTGACCTCCAGCTCCACAGCCTTGAACATGGGCTTCCAAGGGCCTGAGGGACTCTAATTGTCAACCAACAGGAGGGGGAAATTAGGTCCATCTTGGCTTTCTGGGGACAGGGCATATGCCTCGTATTCTAGTCCCGAGGTTGGGGAAAAAGGAGAACTAGAGTACTAGGTACTAATTACTAATATTACTAAATTATATTACTAAAACATGTCTAATAATATTTACACTGGTAAATAACGAAACATATAAGCAAAGTAAACTTGAATCTTGAATTTGATGCATCAGATAGATAGATACTGCATATAGAGTAATATATAGAGACAGATAAAGTAGTAGTAGTATTAGTAGTAGTGGTGTTTTCATGAATAAATAAAATAAATAAATAAATATAAAAAAGCATTCAGTGAACTCAGCACTAATTGGAACTAATTATAAAGCAGCATCTTTTGACAACAACAAAACAACTCTATCTGGGGCAAGAATCAATACTCGAGCCACAATGGCTTCTGTATGTTGTTGCAGCAGAAGACTAGATATTTTAGGATGCCCTGGTCTGTCACAGGTCTGTATAGAAGCCATCATGTGGCTAGAAGCATTAAACCATGAAAGATCTATTACAAAGAGTGAGACTCAAGACAACAAGGGTTCTTTTGGAAGACAAGATGACATCAGTACATGCTATTGAGGACAAACTGGTCAGGAGGATTCAAAGCCTCCCCCCTGGGTCTGACAGAGAGAACAAGAATGAGAGAGAGAACAAGAGAGAGAGGTGGGGGTAGAGAATAACTGTTTAACTGTGTTGATTGTGGTAATGTTGCATCCTTTAAAGATTAGTTGGACTAGTAATATATTACTGTGTATTTATTAAGTGTAGGTCTAAGTTGTTAGAAGTCATTGAAATCAGTTTGCTGCTGTTTTTTTTATGTCTATTGACTATATGCCTATTGACTATATGACGATACAGATTTATGACATTAGACATGATTGTATGTGTAATCTAGAGTAGAACTCCCATTTCAAAAAGTTGTTGCTCATGCCAGGTAAGTTATACATATTTAAATAAGAAATAACAATTATAGGCTACATATTTCAATAACAAGCAAGGGGACGGATAACTCACATTCCGAAAAGCCAAAGAAAATTGATTTCATTCACAGGTTTGAATCCTGTAATGACCAGGGGTGGAAAGTAACGAAATACATTTACTCACATTACTGTAGTGAGTAGTTTTTTTGTGTATTTTGTATTTTTCAAGTCGATTTTAAAATCGGTAATTTCAATTTTACTTGATTACGTTTTGAAGTATTGTATTTCGCTACATTACAAATCCCATCCGTTACTAAGTAAAAAAAAAAACTTTGATGAACAAAAACTGAAAGGAATTTAAAAAAAATGTGTATACATTTGTATAGATTTTTATACATTTGTGTCGATTTTTCTTTAATAAAAAACTAAAAACTTTTGGATTTATGACCCCTTGTCTTATTTTCACTATATGGGAGAGATTCCCCTGCCCCGTTTTACAGTTTTTTGTGTAATGTAACTAAGTAACTTTTACTTTAAGTACATTTTAAATTAACTACTTATTACTTTTACTTGAGTAATTTTTCAGATGGGTAATTTCACTTGTACTTGAGTAATATTTCATCTAAGTATCGCTACTTTTACTTGAGTATGATATTTTAGTACTTTTTCCACCTCTGGTAATGGCCCTGGTAAAACCTATAGGATGTGGTCAAATCTTCTTAAGGGTGGAATTGTGCAACAATGCACAACGTTGCGTAGGTCTATTATTAATTGATATATGGTGCCCATGGGCTATGAGATATTTTAGCTGCACCATAGGAAAATTGGAATTTTCTGATAAATTCAAACCGAAGCACTGCCATATATTAATCGTCATACATTCATCATTTTCTTTTCCTTTAATTTTTCTAAAGCCAGTGTTTTCCATAAATAAGGGGAAAAACTGTCATTGCACTTGTCACTTTGTAGCATGTCAAGAACGGAGAATGTATTCAAGCCTTTGGCTAAGTATGACCTTTCAGGGAGTATAGGCACAGTTTCCCTAATTAACTCGTCCTTTTCATGCATACAGACATTCATATCCACACACCACGATGCGTTCTTCATTAGAGAGACACGGAGCTCAGCAGATTAATTTAATCTGCATAAATGCAAATGTGCTCCTTCAGCATCCTGTACACTATCACAAACGACATTGTACACAAGCTACAAAATGCTCGGAATTAGCTATAATTTACTGATTATTGGTTCTCAGATGTCGTTTTTTTAGAGAATATGGAGGATGTGTAATTTTACCTCAGGCCTTTCATTGTTTCAGTGATTAAGCTGTATGGACATATAGGCCCATCCTTAATTACTTTGAGACAATGAACACTTGGGCTTGAGTTCCCATCATCAACCTCATTAAAGCAATAAATATACATTGGTTATTTATGCAAATTAACCTGTTTTGTGATGTCGCCAACGCGCTTTACAGTAGCAGCCACAGATCCAAATGCTGACAAGTGACAGAGTTCATGGTGGTGGAAGGGGGATTTGTCTCCGTGCTATAAAAATTGCACCGAGAAAAGCTTCGATTATTAGACATGCCAAATAACCAAACAGATGTTTACTCTCTGATACCATCAATAATAAAACGCAATACTATAGGCTTACGTTATGCGAAAGTAAATGTCAAATGTAAGGAATGTTTTCATTTAATCTACTGGTTAGTTTTTAAAATATATTGCATGCTTTTTTCTGAAAATAATTTAACTTATATTTATCCTAGATAAAAAACTAACCCATCAATATTTAATTTGTAAAGTAGCCTAGTTGTACAGTTTTGTGTATGGGTCAGCAGTTAATGGTGCTATGTAAAGCTATACAGCAAATGCCTTGGTATTGTGGAAAGGCACGAAAAAATTGTAGCCTGAATAGTGAAAATGTTAGATAATCTACACACGAAATGCTTCACACGGATTTAGATGTAAAAAGCCATACAGTAGGCCATGATGATGCGTCAGCTTCAGTTGTGCATCAAAGCAATTCCTCCTTGCATCTTTACATAGCCTAATGTACACTACTTGATTAGAAAAAAAATAAACTTGTGTTGTGAAAAAATTTACATTTCAAAATCATGTTCTGCATGGGCCAGGTACTTGCATGTTTCTTTGTAAAATAGACCACATTAATAATAATAATATTCTTATCACTGGCATGCAAAGCGATGGTGCCCCTGTCATGTTGTAGTGCTCAATGCTTCCTTTTTATGGTAGTGTCACACCAGATAGGCCTCATCTAACTGATTTTATTGATTGTGGCAGATCAAAGGAGTAATATTGGCAGTAAATATGTCAAAGCTAATTTCAAAATGCACACAAAGTGTGTTTATTGTGGAAATTATAAAAATGTTCTCCCAGAGGAAAAGGGCCACAGATCCCCTTACCTCTCAGCTTAGCCCCTAATGCATGCCAGTGATTATTATATTATAGCCTAGTAATAATATTATAAAGGCCTAGTAATAATAATAATAATAACAATATTAATGACAATTATTAATATTATAAAACAAATGGATAATCATCCTTGCATCACCATGCCTTTTTTTGTGACATAACATCATAACAACAACAGTAAAGACAGAACATAGAGAAACAGAAAGAGAGAGAGAGAGAGAGAGAGAGAGAGAGAGAGAGAGAGAGAGGGATCACATAGCGTAGCTGCAATGTGTCACAAAAGCCCTGGTTAAAGAGCAGTTAAAGAGTTTTCATGGCATTTAAACCACCTTTATAAAGTGGCTGAAGAGCAGCAGTGGTAGCCACTCCTTCCCCATTGGCTGTGATGAGTGGAACTATACTTGCCTGCATTTAACAAGTCCCCCTCCCCGCTTTTTAAAGGGACGTTTAAACAAACACAGCTCTTTTCTGAAAGCCCCCGCCAGCTTTGCTTTGAGCCCGGCACAGTGTGAAAAGGTGGAGCCGTGCTTTTGACGGCTTGTGCGCGGCAGTTGGGCGAGCGAGCCGAGTTGTGTGTTGGCACTGAGGGCCAGGCCCTAGGACCATACACAGGCAGGAGGGAGAGAGAGAGAGAGAGAACTGAATGAATGGTGCTCCCTGCCTGAGAAAAAAGAAGCACACAGGGGTTTGCCCTCATTATCCTCCTAGAACCAAGATGGCTCGGTACACAGGATAATAGAAGGCAGAGCAGCCCCTGCTGGTGGTGCAAAAGGGAGGTCCCGATGAGAAAGTGGGGAGTCCTGCTGGGGTCCTAGTAAAATTGAAATGTTTGTGATTGTAATTGCCCCCGAATCTGATGACAGGACGACCACACCTGACTGTGTCAGCTGCTCCCAGACCCCTGTCCCACCGCGATCCCATCAACTGAGAGGGACAGAGGCCCACAGGAGAGGGCCAGGGAGTGTTTCCTCGACGGCTGACACCTTAGCTTCTACCCTAACACCACGCTGTGGAAGGAGGTGAGGGTAGGAGTGGTTCTCTTGGTCAGCGCTGCAGGCCAGGTTCAGTCCAGACACAGGCCCCTGTAAAGGGTCAGTAACAGGCAAGCATGATCTAACTGGCACTGTGGGACATGCAGAGATACAGTAGGTGGAACCCCCCCGCGGTCATATCAATGGTCACATGACGGAATGAGTACGGAAAAAAGTATTTTTAGGGGGAAAGTCACAGTTCCAAGGCTTTATAATGTATGTTGATGTTTATATTCCAGTGAAAGTGGTTTAAAATTATCTAAAAATGTAAGAAAATAATACATACAATTTTTTTTTTTAAATCACTAAAATGAACGTGTTCATTTAAACTACATCTTGTCCTTGTTTTTGATGGAATTGTCTGTAATTTGGATGGACATATTCACTCTTCTCATAGCCCTGGCAAGCCAAGTCCAATCTATCCTCTCTAGTCTAAATCATTTATGAATGATTGCACTGCAGTTTGCTGGAATTGTCCTTTTTTCACATCAGGAGTGTGATAAAAGGCACGAAGCCCGGTGATTTCCATCACAACAGGACACCGTGGCATCATAACAAAAGCTGGCACTCAAACTAGCAACAGCCAGTAAACACTTCTTTTCCGCAATTAGTTTGGTTCAGGGAGCCCATTATAAAGTCTCCAGCGAGGTCGACAGCCGCACCGTGTGCGTTTTAGAAGCACAAACGAAACGAATTGAACCGGTACGATTGGTCATTGATGGTCACGGAAGCCAGACACTTAAAGGAAGTGTGAACAACCTCTCCTTTCTGGACATCATGTTAAACAAGAGAGACAAGATGTCCTGCCTGTGCTCTCCACTCCTTCCGGCACGTCTAATTTACCCAGCTTGCACAGGGGCTATAGGCTTTGTTTGCAGTGCCCCTGCCCCTGAGAGAGCAGCTCTCCTAGACCACACTAAAACGGCTTGGCAGCCGGCTTCAAGGACCGTGTGGGCATTTGTGTGTGTGTGTGTGTGTGTGATTGTATACGTGTATACGTGTATGTGCATACATTTATATGTGCAAACCGGTATACAGAGATGCATTATCTGTCTGTGTGTTTCTGTATGTGTGTGTGTTGGTGCGTAATGAAATGTATAAGCACAGAGCAAAAACTATGTGTACAGTATGCGCGTGTGTGTGTGTGTGTGCGCGCGCGTGTGTGTGCGCGCGCGTCAGTGTGAAGGAGGGGTGGGCGAATCCCTGTACCACCTCTGTTGGTGCTCATCAGTGGGCGACTTGTGAAAAGCGCCGGGGTGAGGATGGTAAGTCAGCAGGACAGTTTGTCACAGGTCTGCTCATGAGACTCCCTGACACCTGTCATCACAGCTTAATCTGAGGACCTGCTACACGCCACCTCCAGCCTTGCCACGCCACCACCACAGACGGATGGGTTTGTGTTTGTGTGTTTGTGTGTGTGTGTGTGTGGTGGTGGGGGGGGGCAGAGAGAATGGGTCTGTGGAATTATCTCTCTCTCTCTCTCTCTCTGGTCTGTACCGGTAGCGAGGTTCGAGGGCAGAGAGCAGCGTAGAAGGATGTTAGCGTATGTCCTTCAGATGAACATGCGTCCTGGGCCCTGTGGCTAATGCATGTATTATGTGTGTGTGTGTGTGTGTGTGTGTGCCTGTGTCTCTGTGAAATAGCAGAACACATTCATATTATAGTTTTGCCCTATTAAGCATCATTTGTAACAAATTACCTAATTTTTCAGTTGTATAATAAACAAGGCTGCGTCTGTGTTAAACGGAGAATATGTGGTATTGATTTTATTTGCGTATAAAATGTTTTTTTTTTTTTTTTACATGGCTTTAGTCCTCAAGAGCTCACTAAACGCTAGCCAAGCGAGGGCTGATAAGGCCCTGTAAGACTCATAGTGTAAAGAAACGGGGACCAGAAAAAAAAGGGAAAAAAATAGCTTGTTTGGTTCAGAAAGCATTTAACAACTTCCCCTGGAAATTGAAAGAGGAAATAGTTTTGGGCTGGATTGCAGTGTGCGTTAGGGGGGGGGCTGGGGGATGGAGCCCATATGAAGACCAGATGAAGAGAACATGCAGCCAAGCAAGACCAACAGCAGGAGAGCCAGAGAGAGAGGGAGGGAGAGAGAGAGAGAGAGAGAGAGAGAGAGAGAGAGAGAAACGTACATAAAGAGGAAACAAGGGATAAAAAGACAAAGAGCGAAAGCATAATACACAGACAAAACGAGAAGGGGGTGGGGGGGTTGCTTGGTGTTTATGAGGTCATTTACCAAACTCATGTTTTCAACATTTCCACCCGCTTTAATTTTTCAGCTTTGTTCTACTCTAATTACTTCCATTCCCATGTTAGAGTTTCTTAGTGTGTGTGTGTGTGTGTGTGTGTGTATGTAGTATACAACTTATTTTGTGTTCCACTTTTATATAAACAAATAACACAAGATTAAAAAAAACTTGTGCTGTATACAGTATGTACATTTTGAATTTCTACATTAGCTAAGATTTACTGTAAATAGTCACATTTTTCATAGTTGTGATTATTTTTGGGATTTGGGATGAGTTATTGATTCCAATAGGGTAATTGTATTTTTGTCTGACCACTTTAAGATTCAGTGACAGAAATAAAGTGTTACTCGAGGCCTCTTTTGCATTATGAATACTTGCTGAGACAGGGCGGTTTAAACTGGCTCTTCCAATTAATGGGCTATTGTGCTGAATTAACAATGACAATGTTGATAATTTCCACAATAGTCGATAATATTTTACTTGTTCGCATGTTCGCACAGCCTGGTAGATTTCTGTTCATTAAATGAATGCCACTGTTTTAATTTGAATGTGTGTTATGGCAAAGGGTCATGCATTTAATGTATATTTTAGTTTAGTGTAGGCCATAGATGCTCTAATATGATCAAATCTACAGTATGTCTGATCAACATATCTAGCAGCAATTTCACATTTCACATGACATTCCCAAATCCCACAACTCCATACTTTTACTTAAAAGCTCTCCCTTCTCTATTCATGGGCCATGTGTCGAGGCAGCCGAGCCATGCACAGATAAGGCTTTCTGGCTCGCTGGCTGCTCTTGGTTGAGCATGTGACGAATGCATGTGTTGTGACACTCAGTGATATTTGCATATATTATATATTTTCGGTGACATTAACAATTCCTCGCTGGTGCCTCAGGTGCACCCAAGCCCTCGTGAAACACTATCGAACCTACAAATCCTCACTTTCCTGCTAAGCGAACATGACTGCGCAGTCCAGTTGATATCTTACTAGCTTTTAGTTGTTTCCCCCCAAAAAAATCCAGCTGTCGTTTGGTGCACAGCGCGCGGGCCAGGGGGGACTCTGGCTCTGAGTCACTCTGGCAGTGGTTTTAATCAGGGTGGAAAAGTGGCGTTATTGTGCAATACACAGTCTAATAGCCTTGAGCGCTGCAAGAGGACTGGGTCAACTATACACAGGTTAGGAAGGAGAGGAGGGGAGAGGAGAGGAGAAGAGAGGAGAGGAGAGGAGAGGAGAGGAGAGGAGAAGAGAGGAGAGGAGAGATTTTCCCGAGGTACTTTGCCCAGAGGACATGCATTCCACACTTCCCATCACAAAAGACATTAATTATAACAAAGCTGTAACCTAAAACCAGTGTGAAAGTGTGCAGTGTGAAATGATATTCTACTGTTATGCCTGGAAGGATGATATCAAAGTGCTTCAAATCCTTTCAATGAAATGAAGCAGCGGGTTTTAATGGCACCAAGCCGTGGTTCTCGGAGTAAATAAACTTCTCACATCTGTTGAGTAAAATCCCAGTTGCTATCGACCAATTGTAATAGTACATTTTCAAAGTCCAACTACTGTAGAGGTGATGTAAGATATATAATTGCGTTATCGTAAGACAACATTTAAACTAAGTTCAACTAAAATAAAGGCACCAGCAAATTGGTTGTGTTGTTTTGCTCCAGTTTCTTCAAAGCAGGTGGCAGGTTTAGGCGTGGCACAGTGCCTCACAGTGACACACAGTGGCAGTAAACTGGTCTTAAGGCTGGCCTGTGGGAAGGAGACAGAGCTGAACCCTGGATCCCCATACGTGATATACGGAGACAGAGAAAAGCGATGGAGACTGAGCAAAAATAGGGAAAGAGGGAGAATGAGAGGGAGGAAAACTAAAAAAAAAGAAGTAGGCAGAAGGAGTAAATAGGAGGTTGAGTGGGTTTTCTGTGTTCCCAGGGCCTGATTGTGAAAGGCAGCGTACAGGGTTACAAGTCTGGCTCGCAGCGTCGGCCCTGTCACTGGGAATTACTGACAAGAAAAGTGTGTAACCTGCCATAGCGCTGTGGCAGAGAGGCCTGAGGGCCACAGAGCCATGCATGCAGCCTGTGTAGCTGGCTAGACAGCTGCATGGAGGAACCCTCTCCCCTTGCTGGATATACAGTACACAAGGCTCTATGGAGCACCTAACACTACCAAACAGCACACAAACCACTTTGATTCAGCGGTTGGAAATATGACTGAGAATATAAAATATAAAAAATCCCATTCACACTTTATTTAACTATGGCATATATGTATGTATTTCTTTAGTTGTGAGGAAATCAATGTTAAGGAAATATATGAAGGAAACATTTTTTTGCAGCCTTTTATAATAAATCTAATTGGTAAAAATATTGACATAACTTAAGACTGTAAACAACACATTTATCAAGATGATACATTTTTATCAAGAAGTGTTAGTTGTGCAGTAAAGACAGGGAATTTGATATTCTAAAAGGATAAAACGTGGCGCAATATATATATTTATTATTATATTATAGAAATATTTTATGTTTAATTACTTTTTATTGAATAAATGTAAAATGTAACATGTAACAATGATAGACAACATGAACAGAAAAAAAACCTCATTATTGCCCTTTCCAAGTGTTACACTTTTCTAAATGCATTGTAGATGTCAGTCACATGTTACAATTCACTTCCCATAGCAAATTTTGAAAAGGATTTACATAAGGGTTATGCGCTTTGTCCAAACTCAGTTCTAAATAAGTACAGGCTGTTAAGGCTTCATGCAAAGGTACTCATTTGCAGCCGTTTTTTCAGAAATACTGGTTGTTTGTGGTTAATAGTAACAGCATTCTTAATGGTGAAATCATCAGGCTATGGCATCTTGTGGAAAATCAAAACAATTAATATCCATAATAAGGTCATTAAAAGCACTAGTCTATGTGTTGTCATACACTCAATAGAAAATGGTTTATGGTGGTTTATTTATGTTTTATTTTGTTCCATTTTTTAGCAAGCAGTCAACCTGTATGATAGCATTTGGAAACAAGCAAGAGATGACTTTAAAGTGCTTATCACAAAGACATTAATACAGGCATGGCATTTATTAAATGAGATTTCACAGGCATGTCTTGGTATCAAATAGCTCTGTGGGTTATCTAGCCCCATTAATCTGAATTTGCCTCAATTTGTAGCTGTAGTAATTGCTGATAAAACAGAACCTGTGGCAATGATATGCTCAATTCATTAGAGAAGGCTTGTCAATTAACATTAGCCATAGGGTTGTCCGAGGGACAAAGTTGTGCCTACTGGGAGCTTTTCTGCTCTACTTTCTGTTAAGAGAAGATAAAGATAATTATTTATTTGTTAATGCATGCCCATTTCAATAAATTTTTAGGGATACAAATTACTTATTTTGAGGATTATGGTTTAGAACACGGTAAATAACATATTGTATATTAGAAAATATATATATATGTATAGGCCTGCAATATGACAGTTGAGGTTAACATTACTCAACATTTTAATAATTAAATGTGTCAGAACTCCTTAGTATTTCATACTATCTCATATTTCATACTATTTCAAAGTATTTCATACTTTAGGGTGCTGTTATTATCACAAAATAGGTTAATTCATATTAAAATGTTGGTTGTCAGCAATGTATACTAAATAGACTTCATAACACATGGTAGTATCTACATTCTGAAGGGCCACCAATAAGGAAACACACAAGAGAGAAAGGGAGCCCTCTGCTGTTAGTAGCTATAATAACCCCTTTGACTACATACTGGAAACAATGCTACTCTAAACAAACCATTTAGCCACATATTTATTCTGTAAATGTTATTCTCAAAACCAAAAAAAGGAGATGTTTCCACTTAGATCCAATGTTACTTCACTTGTCATGGGAATTTATCTCTAAACTTGTGTTGGCTGCTGCCTTGCCTAAACCAAAATAAAGCCGATCAAAGCTGAACAATTCATGTTTATAAAAAAAAAATCCTCTATAAACTATAAAAGAGTATTGAAACAAAATGTAAGGTGAATGATTTTTACAGTGCATTGTGGATGTCAAGAAAAAGGCAACTATGTTTCATAAACAAGTTTGTTGTATATTGTGGCCTAATATTTTATCCACTATCAGAAGCAACTTCAAAAGCCTTGCATATTTTAATCAAAATATATAATAGCTAGACGCAGAACTCATGTAGCTAGAACTCTTCGTGAAATACATTTGATAACTAGAAGCAGCAGCCACTCCTGAATACTGGGAAGGAATAGGCTTAGACGGGTCTAAAGTTGGGTCAGAGGTTGGGGTTAAGGGGTCTAAGAGGTACCTGCGTGACCACATTTCTCTTTTATAATCTCTCTCTCTCTCTTGCTCTCTCTCTCTCTCTCTCTCTCTCTTACACACACACAGACACACACACACACGCTGGCCCCAGCTACCTGCTCCGTGACCTGTATTGTCATGTACAGACAGCATGCCAGGCTAAGTGATGGGTGTGGTGAGGTCACAAATATCACCATCTCCTGTAATTACCTGGGCTCTGGTCAGCCACCGATCTATTGGCTTAGCTTTGTGTGTGTGTGTGTGTGTGTGTGTGTGTGTGTGTGTGTGTGTGTGTGTGTGTGTGTGTGTGTGTGTTTGTGTGTCGCCTGGGAGGGGGTTGGGACAAGATCTGCGAGCACATCGGGACGGGGAGAGGACACACACACTCAAACCCAAGTGTTCGCTGTGCTCCTCAGTTTACTTTCTGAGACAAGTGGATACAAAGAGCCCGGGACTTCCTCCACACGGACCACAAATAGCAACTTACTGGCTCCTCTTACCTAATTGTTGTACTACGGTGTTTGTGAGAGGCATAAACAACAGGCTTTGATACACAACATAATATTAACCTCAAGCTTTGTGCTAATTATTTTTCTGCGCAGGAAATATGTGTGGATAAGATTTCTTGTCCTGAATCACGTAGTATTGAGGTGATAAAAGACCTACGATACGTCTTGCCTTTCACATACCTTTCACATTTAATCTATATTAATGCCAATCAAAAAAGGATTTTGAAATCTGGAGAAAAATGTGACTGACTTGTACTGTGTACAACCCCCATTTACTCTGACATGGTTTGTACAGTATTTCAAAATAATTGCTCTATATCTTTCTGTCTCTCTTTGCTCCTCCTCTCAACCCCGAGGGCCTCACCTGCAGTACCTGTGCACTCTATCATTAGGTGCAACAGTGCAGCAGAAACACAATAAAAACCACACCCGACAAAATAACTTTCATCTACCTGCACAGTCAGATGTGGTGTAAATTTACCGACACTGAGAAGTTTGGATGGGAGGTTTATTTTAATAATGTATATGTGCATTCATGTGCGGATGCTTTACTTTAGCGTGTCTTGTTACTCCATTTACACATCGTTGCAGGGAGTTTACTGGAAAGCTGGATTTGAAGATTTGCTAAATGAAGCTAAATTCAAGCAATATGCAGCCTCAACCCCAACCATCAACAAACCAAACCAAATAAGAAAAGACAGAGTACATTGAACTCAGCCATTTTGCTTTTGTCTACATGCATAGCTTCTCATGCAACAATACTCATCTGGTAAGGATCACTTTGAAATTTCAATACATATTTTAAAAATGAAAAAAAGAAGAGCAAAGCATAAGAAAGACTGCACTGTGTAAAACAATAGTCTTTTATACACAGTTTGGATTGTCGCTGTTTTAAGTTTGCTGTTGTGGCAGTAATCTGTCGAAAACTGGTAGTGAGGTAGGGGGTAGGACACAAAAGAGCTCATCCATTTTGTTTTAATCAAGGAGGAGAGAGAGAGAGAGAGAGAGAGAGAGAGAGAGAGAGAGAGAAATAGAGAGAGAAAGAGAGAGGGAAGGGACACATTTTCTGATGCCCTCGTGGTGCTCCTCTTTTATTTTCTTCTTTTTTTCACATCTAATCAGCATTGTCAACTGAATGCACCGTGGCCAGATACAATCCCTTTTAGCCCTTGTTTACCATAAACAACAAGATAGGCATCACAGTGGAAAAAGGCCCGAGGTGAGAGAGTGTAGGGTTAACAAAGGCACCAAAAAGCAACCACTGTAAACATTGCTTAAATTACGACTAAATGACTTGTTGAATACCTGTATGACTAACGTCCCATGTGAATGTCTTTATTCATGGTGGGGGTACATGGTTCTTTGAAGGACAGGGGGCAACGTTTCTTTTCTCTCTCTCTCTCTCTTGTTATTTAACCAACAATGTTGTTGGGGGGACAAACGAGAGCGGTTGGGGATCTGAATAAAAATGTGATTATATATTTATTTTAGTTGATAAAGTATTCAGACCAGATGAAACCTATCCATTGGATGTCAAATTATATTCAAAAATGAAATACAGCTAATACTGGCTAGTTTTACATTAGAGCTACAATATGCAACTGGCCCCTCCAGTTTCCTCCCCTTGTACTAACTCCACCCTGATACCCTACCCATGTGTTCTTCTGAACATACAAACACTTGATTGACATCCAGGAAACATAAGAATGCAACATACTGTATCTCCACTGCTGCTATAGACTGGTAAATAGAGCCCATTCATAGTTGCCTACATGTGTAGGAGAGTTTTGGAGTCAATTTGAACAAAAATAAAATTAGCATTGTGTCGATTTCATGTCATTCGCTACTGAAGGCAAGTTTTGGAGGGTGTTTGAGTTCATTGGCGCCATTGGCTATCGCATGTCAGGCCAGGCTACTGTCATTAAAATGACTGACAGGTTGATTATCTGTCATAACTTGAAACTCTTGTGAGAAGGCCACTTGGGCCTCTTTATCTGATTGATTGGCAGGCCTGGCGGTGACATCTTGCATGGTATTTACGTTTAATTTTCAGTTACATTTTCAAATATTAGATTGTATGGTACAATACCAGTAGAAAATAAGTTTATAAAAACTTCAGCTATTGCATTTGTGTTTTATTTTACTACAAATACTGTTATCTTATGAATAAAATCAAATAATATATATATACAAGTATATAAATAAATATATAAATAATTAAAAATACAAATCCACAGGCCAAATCCTTAGTGCTCTTTGCAGCACCAATATTGCCAAAAATTGGTTTTGATCCACATTACATATATATTTACCTTATTTTGATTCTGGTATTATTTAGTTCTACTTCTTATTTAGTTCTAAATTTCTACTGACCGTCAGAGGTGGGTCTTTAAGCACCTAGATGTCCATCACGTGTACGTGCAGGTAGAGTGTTTGTATCAACAAAGCCACCTGTGACCTGGGCGACGTATGCCCCTTTGCCCCGGAACAAAAGGCATGTTCACCCATCGAGCGACCTCATCCAAAATTCATAGATTCGCGGTTATCTACACAACCATTGTTTTCACAAATCTGAAACTAATGGGGTCATTTTGACCCCAATAGTACAATAGTAGCTAGAGTAACTATATATAAATTTTTTTTTAAATAATACAAAAATAGATTTTTTAAAAAGTTGCACACAATGTAAATGAATTCCGTTTACCAACCGGCATGGGTGGGCGGGTGATTGGGTGGGCCAGATTGTCAAGTGGGTGGGTGGGCCCGATTTTAAAGTGGGTGGGTGGGCGGGCGGGCCCACCCACCAGACAAAAAGGCCCACCCCAACACCATGCTGACAGTGTTCAGGGTTTTAATTTTTTT